>BPLR01000544.1:0-32811 GCA_021605095.1 Caerostris extrusa | reverse complement strand
TACGTATTGTTGAATACGCGCTCTGATGAGCATTACGTTTGCTAAATTCGCCGGTTCAATTCAGCCACAACCTAGCAGTAGCAGGAAACCGGAGTTATATCATTCTGTGCTTATCCGTCTTGTTACAGCACAAAGAGCTCATCAAGGTCGGATTGAGATTGACGTCCAGCGGGCAGTAGTTTGAAATGATCATGCTTATTACCTATTTGCATAAAAGATGCTAATAGGCTGGTGATAATAACACAAAAGAGTGATTTTGTTTATATCTATGAAGATTTTAAGAGATTCCACTTTGTAGAATGAAGTTTTAAGCTGCAATATACCCAATAATAAAAAAGGTTGAGGAGGAATAATAAATGGAATTCCCTCAGTTTTGCCTATCATGTTGGAGAAAGCTGGAATCAGGCAATTGAAATCTTCATAGATATAAACAAAAATCACTCTTTTTTCAAAGTGATTGCAATACTGGTCACCAGTGAAAATTGTACCTATTAGCATCTTTATGCAAATAGGTGAAAAATAAGCATGATTTAGACCAGAGGTCTCCAAACTACTGCCCGCGGGACAAAAAACCGGTCCGCCAGTGTCATCAATTCGACCCGCAACAGTGATTATTGCTGCTGTAATAAGTTGGATTAAAAAAACACAGAATGATAATAACTCGGTTTTATTTATTTGCTAGGTAAAGTTTAATGACAAGCATAATACGCAGAAAATTTAACTTAAGCATAACAACTAACAAATAATTGAAATGAATCCCACTAATATTATAAATTAGTGAACACCCTGCGCAATCGATACACACAATACCGCGTATCGATACACACAATACCGCGTATCGATACACAATACCGCGTATCGATACATATCAATACCGCGTATCGATACACACAATACCGCGTATCGATACACAATAGTAATAGTAGTAATCTCAACCTGGGTGAATTTAGCAGCAAGCGTATGCTCGTCAGAACGTGTCGGTGACTAATCTAGAAATTATAGATAATGACAGAAAAATAAAACGGTTTTGGCCCTGGTACTTACTGAGTAAACAGTATGGCCCTAAGGCTGGAAAGTTTGGAGACCCCTGATTTAGACTATAGCTTTATTGGCAAAAGTTTTAGGCAAATACGTGTTAATGCCAGCATTATTTTTGGCTTAATATTGATTGCATTATATAAAGAATATATCAAAAAGGATATAATACCTTCCAAATTATAGAAATTCATTATTACCATTAAATTTGTATTGATTGTTTATAAACATAAATATTTGAGTTATTTCAATCATAAAAATTTTCTTTGTCATTTTATTTTATGTAAATCGTTTTGAGAAAGCAAAAAGTGATTTTTAGATAAAATTTAGAAATATTTAAGATACTTAAACGTTAAATGAAAATCAACATGCTTAAACATTTTAGTTTTATAAGAGTGATAACATTGTTAGTCATAAAAATAAGTTATCATAAAATGCCTTGATAATTTTTCCTTGTTAAGTCTTGTTAAATATACAGAAGATTCTAAAGAAGATTTCAAATAATGATGATGGAAACTTTAGCAATATTTCTACTTTTTTTATGGCATAGTACAACATAAACCTAAATGTTCATTCAATCAAAATTCTTAATCCAATAAAGTTAAAGTTCAGTTCGTAAATTTATCATAAAAATACATCAGTATGTATTCCGTAGTAAATCTTATTAAATATTCTATACTCTAAAGATATATTTTAAATATTAATGGTTAAAATTTATACAATATTTCTACTTGTATACTTTATGATGATAGAATAATAAAAATATTAAACAATTGAAATTCAATCAGATGAAAATTTGCCTAGTGTCGAAATAATTATTATGTGTTCATAATGATGCATTGTCAAAATGTATTTTTTGTCCTCAGAAATATCAGCATTTTAAATGTTTCCTATAAAAATAAAATGTAGGTTACAAAAACCCATAAAATTGTATAATACTTATAATACATTTTAATTTGACTTTAACTATACTTTGAAGTTATTAAACTTATAATAAAAAATAGTATAACTGAAATAAAACCAGCTGTACTACAAATATTTTATATATGCTTAAGCCATCTCTTTATAGAAAACATAACAAATAATCTTCACTTAGAAATTTAATTATATTTTCAAAATGATAAAAAATATTTTTTATGAAATTTTTCCCTTGGATTTAAATAATTTAAAAGCTGGCATATATTCACAATACTTTATAATATAAAAATTTTGAAAAATGTTTATTCAATAAAACTGTTTGTAGAAAACTAATGACGATTTAAAAATATATTTATTAACAACAATGTATTAATATCAAAGAAAAATTAGAAAGACAATATTTAAGCATTATTTTTAAAATCATGCTTTTTACTCTAGTAGCATAAATTTTGATTATAAACAAATTATGCAAATATTTTTTACGTCTGTGATAATATAATTGGAATAACAACAATAGTTATTTTTATAAAAAATTTAAAAACACTGAATTAAGAAATTGCATGAATTAAAAAATACATTAATTCTTGTGAAAGCAAAACGTTTACTTCAATTACTGAAACGTTAAAAAAATATATCCGTATAAAAAAAAGTTAATAATTTGTTAAGGTTTGAATTCATTTTTTATGTAATTCATCAAGGTATTCTTCACTCATAAAAATGTAAACAATTTTTATCAGTATTCATTAGCATCGTTTATTTAAATATTCTCTTTAAAAGTTGCCATGAAGCTTTTTCTAAATTGGATAAAATTTTCGTTTTTTATATCATTTTAATTTTTTTCACATAATTTTTGTCATTTCTGATGTTAATGAACAATACAAAAATTAAACAAAAACATTTATGAAAAATTACGAGAATTATAATTAGATATTTTTAATTGAAATTTTTATAAAATGTTCTTTGTATTTCTCCATTCCATCGTTTGAAATTAGTTTACAAAATAATAAAGCAATATTTTTAACTTATTTAGAAAAAGATTTCTATTTCTTTGTATAATATAAATATTATATGTATAAATATTTTCATATTTGAATTTTTTAAAAAAATTCTGGGTATTTTGGATGCCAATCAATCCCATTTGAACAAAAAATATATTGCAGATCCAGCATTTGCTAAACAGCATAAAAGAAAGGGCTTCTATACTGTATTTAGCATTGTGCCAAAGCAATTAGTAAGTAAAAACCACAGGGATGACACCAGAGATTTCACACTCTCCTCTGATCTTCTCAAGCCCAACTTAGAAACTTTCGGGCCTACGAATTTATCATATATTTTCTTACATATCTACACTCATGTCCATAAATTAAGGATAATGAAGTTCGGGCAAAGAAAGAGACAAGAAGCAAAAACAAATTTGACTTATTTGTAAAGTCTATTTATTAAACAAAAGGTAAAAGTGCAAAAAGATGCTATATGTTGGACATAATTAATAAAAATTGCGATTTTTACTCCCTGGACAAATTTCAAAAAAAAGAACCTATTTACAAAAACAGTATAACATGGTTAGTATGATGGTTAATATGGAGTATGTCTCCCGGACGATGCAATACAGGCCTTACAACGCCTAGGTATGCTAAGTATCAAATTATCAATCTGATCTTGGGGAATATTACACCACTCATCAAGCAATGCCCTCCGAAGTTCCGGTTGACAGGTGGGAGGGGGGGCTGACAGGCTGCAATTCGTAGGCCAAGCATATCCCACTCATGCTCTATTGGATTCAAGTCCGGTGAGTATGCTGGCCAATCCATACGGGTGATATCCTCCCAATTGAAGGCATTCGTCTACAATGTTTCCACGGTGAGGACGGGCGTTGTCATCGATAAACAGAAATTCAGCACCCATGGCGCCCCGAAACAAACGTACATGTTGTTCCAGAATGACATCCCGATATATGTGGCCTGTCATCGTTACACTCTGAACATTCAGATCAGTTCTGGAACCAAGAATACACTCCCAAACGAGCCATCCTGCACCACCGTAACGGTGTCGTTCAATGGTGTTCTCTTGGTGGTAACGGGTACCTGGCGCTCTCCATATGAAAGTCTGGCGAGAATCAGACTGCAAAAAACCTGGACTCGTCGGAAAACATCACACAGACCAGGCTCTCTACACCAGGTTAATCGCAGGCGACAGTGAGTTGCGGTAAGTGGAACACATCTGACAGGCCTACGAGCATATAGACCAATGTGCCTAAGCGTCTGTACACGGTCTGCCTTGAAACTGTCGTGCCGGTAGCTGAAGAGAGCTGACGAGACAGGTCTGATACTGTGCTCCGTCTGTTTCTTTTGGCAGTAACTGCTAAATACCGGTCCTCATTCGGCGTTGTAACTCGGGGGCGACCTGCGCTGTAACATCTACTCACATTACCATCATCTTGGGATCGTTGCCAAAGCCTGGAGATGACACTCTGGGCGATTCCAAGTTCCCCGTATACTTCCAGCTGGGTACGCCCACATTCCAGTCGTCCGATAATTCTACCACGTAAAAAATCATCCAAATGCTTCCTTTCTGCCATAACTATGCGGTTATTGCACTGAAAGGCTTTTAAAGCGCTTGTGAACAATTTTTACTTCTTTGCCACCATTCCTTATATACCCCTCTCTTACCCTCTCGTCATTGTGACGTACTATCCGCGCCATCTGGTGGTTTCCTGTAATTTGCATATTCTTCTTCAAGATGTGTGTGTGATAATTCTATAGGTGAAATTTTTATTGTAGAGTTCAATTTCTGTGTGATTCTGAATTATCCTTAATTTATGACATGAGTGTACTTCATTTGTCAGACTCAGAAACTTGACACGAGTAACAGGTCACATTAGGTTCAAAAGCAAAAAAAAACTGTAAATTTAAAAATTATCCAACATTCGCTGATTATATTTCAAACAATACAGCTGCAATGATGTGATTTATTCCGATAGAGAAAATTTTAAATAATAGATTGATAAAATGTGATTTGTTTTTACATGACATAGCATATAGTATTGTGCAGAAATTACTGTGCTGTAAAAATTATGCGCTGTAATCAAAATAATGCAACTTTTCTAAACTTCAGGATTAGAACATATCTTTCACAATTTCTTGATAAGAAAATAACAGAAAATAAATTATTGTAAATAGCGAATATCTATTATGTAAAGTATTAGTTCAAATTCATTATAGATGTTCATTATAGAATTGATATTAAAATTCAAATGAAAATTTTATTTTTTTAATGGGAAAATTTAATATCATAAGTAGTACATTTCGATATTACTTTATTGAATTAGATGCGAATTGCCTTGTTGATACGATATGAATATTTGATTATTTTTCCCAGTTATCGAAATGATTAATGATATGCACAATTTAAAACCGTTTATTTCGTTCTTTATTTGAAATGAAAGGTTTATGTATAATAGAAATAAAAAATACGTTTCGAAATTGCTCTGTATACTTTTTAACATTCTATCTAGATAAATGTTCCTTATTATATTTATTTTTTAAAAATATTTTTAACTTTATATAATCTGCAGAAAAATTATAATGAACAGTTGGTGTTTTTAATAAATGTATTATATAAAATAGTAATCGATTAGCCTATATATATTATAAGGTAGTACTATAAAGTGATTAGTGCTAATAAATTAAAATATATATATATGTTTTGGAAATTTTATAAGTATATTAAAAAAAAATATATATATATAAACATATTAGAATATTCCTATGTTTGAAAAATGTAATAATATTTAATTAAAATTTTTTTCAATTTCAAGTAAATATTAATCAATCAAAATTTTCTGCATAACAACACGCCAATTAATGATTGAAAAATTCTCAAACTAATATGGAAACAAATAAACCGTCAAAAATAAATAAAAAAGAAATTTCGTTCCTTATGCAAAAAATTAAAATAATATATTTTAGACTCTCAGTGAATTAAATTTAAAAAACCCAGTAATTTTAGTAGCTATTATCGCACAGAGCTTTAATTTTAAGATATAATTAAAAAAAACGGCAAAAATATTTTGTGCAATAGATTTTTAATCCTAAAATAAACTTTTAATTTTGAGATGTTTTTTCAATATGTTAAAATTGTAAATTTTTTCGTAGGTGGTATTGCTAGAAAATAAAAAGTGATTTTTAAAATAATAAAAGATAAATGAAATTATGTACGTAAATTTCATTGATACTCCAATTTAAAGATCGAAAATTTTTTATTAACAGAAAAAACCCCATAAAAAGGACAATCATAATTTTTTTTTTCTCTGAATTAAAAATATATTTGTTCCGCCAAACACCAAATCTTAACGTTCTTATCGTTGTTATTAAAAAGCAGTAAAAAATGTAAAGAATTCCTGTAAAAGCTGCCCTATATGAGAATTCTGAAATGTATAAATTATTAATTATGAAGAACGAGGCACTTGAAGAGAATTTTCTTTCGTTATGTTAAAATAAGTATCTTTAATTCAAATTCATATTGTTCGAAAGCTTAGTGTTTACTTTTTAATGATGAGAGATTTAAAGGAATCAGTTGGTAAATGTAACAAATGTAAGAACTTAAATAATGAAACTTTGTGATTTTGATTATTCAAATTTTGTTTTATCTTTAAAAATGAAAACTTGTCACAAGACGACAAAGCCCTCATAAAAGTCTAAATTACCAAAAGATGTAGCTAAAGGAACAGATTACAATTTAAGCGAATATTTTTTTTTTTTTAGGTTTGAATAATATATCGAGATCAAGTGATAAAAATGTAACTGGTCGATGTTTTTTCCCTGATCACCAAGGTTGATCTACCAAATCTTTTCTTGCTTTGTGGAGTAACGCGCACATATAGTTTATTTTCATATTTTAATAATGTATGATATTTTATATGCAATAGGTTTATTTTCATTGAGGAAAGATTGATTTTACGTGTTTTTGGATTCAACATTATTTTTTTTATCTTTTTTTATCAATTTTTTCATTGTTCATTTTAAACTATTAATCCAAATGATATTTTCTATATCTCTGATATGAGTTTCTCTGTCTTTCTATATTCTATCCTCTGTATTCTATATCTCAGATATGAATATATTTTCTATTTCGATATGAGACACCCTTATCTGAATAACCTAATAATATCAAATTTTTGATATTGTTGAAACGTACTAAAATGCTAGATATTGTTTGGAGATTTTTTTTTAATATAAAATTGTTGTACGAACTTAATTGTTATTTCTTAAATTACCATTTCCAAAGAATTTGAATATTTTAGAAATAATTTAAGTTCTTTGAAATATTAGTTTAACGAATAGATACTTAAAAAATAATTTCATTGATTGTAACAAAATCTATATTTTTACTTCCTTGAATCCCTTAACAGCTAAGCACAATGGGTTTTTTAAGAAAGTTTTTCTTGATATTAGAACTTTAATCATTTTTTGATTATCATTAACATTTATAAAATATGCAATTTAAAAACTGTTAAATATGTTCATCAATATCGCCAGATTGAATTAAAAACTTCCTTTGAACAGAAAAATGAATTATTTTTCTTGAATAAAATATTTTACATTACATCACAATATTAATGTTTCTAAATTAAAAAGTAATTTTTATTTTACCTATGAATTCTAGAAATAATTTTAAACTGAACATTTGCATTTGAATTTTTGTATTTTTAAAGACTTATTTTAAAAGTAATTGATAAATATTTATTACTATAAAATTACTTTTGGTTAAATGAAGTATGTGAATTTTTTCAATTGTAAATTTCTAATATCAGTATTAATTTTTCTCTCGTTAAGAAGTCACATTCAAAATAACACTTTTTTTTACTTCTAACAATATTTACTGAATTCAAAAATTAAATTCACTATAAAAAAACTCGTCATTATGCAGTATCAAAATAGAAAATATTCTAAAATATGAATAAATCAAACGCTTTGTTTGCTTAGAAATATTTTTAAACTTAATAATTGAATGCATCATTCTGCAAATTCAAATATAATATTAATCAATGATATGCTGCAAATTCAAGAAAAAACATATTACTCCCTTAAGATATCATTGCTAAAGCATTTCTTGTTAGTAGAATAATATATTTCTCTCTACAACCTGTTCTACAGTAAAGGTACAACGGTTTCCATGTAATTAAAATATTCTACAAGCAGCAAAGTAATCTCGGCATTTATTCTTCGAAACTTCTGCTTAGTCTTACATGTTAAAGCAGTGTGAATACCTTTCTTATTAAATCTCCCCCATCAAAACATTTCTAGTAAAAGCACCCGCCATGTATTCCTTTGGATGTTTTCTTTCCTTCTTTCTCGTCAATATTTGGTAACAAAAATAATAATTAAGTCAGAATTTCTGTACTGATATTTTCGAGGACTGCGCTAATTATTTCCAAAGACACTCAAAGGAGAAACTAATTACATTTACTCAGTGTCATGATACTCTACAAGTAGAAAATATTGTGTATGCAATAGATAGTATCAATGAAAACATATTTGTTTTGTATACGTGTATTAATAATATTTTTCTAGGGTTCTATGATGTTGTTAATTATGGTAACGTCGGAATATTTTCTAGATTCATAGTACATTTATTTCTTCAGCATAATTTTTTTTCACATCATTTATTCTAATATATAATTTACCAAAATAAACATTTTTTTTTTATCTTCATAAACATGAAGAAAAATACTGAAATGTAAAAATATAGAAAAATCTTGAAAAATACATCAATGTAATTTATAATCACAAAAAAAAATTATATACAGCCAACAACATGATTAGACAGTAATAAATTTTATAATGATTATAACATATTGTAGCGTTTTTCCCACGGAAGAGTTGTGGTATTTCATTCCCAGGAGAGATGATTATTTTTTTATTTGATAAGTACATATATTAAAATATGAAATGACAGCAGATAAGTTAGTGCTGTGGGTATATATTACATACAATTAGTGTTTTGTACTAATTAAACAACCTATGATCCAAATCTGATTGCAGATATTCAGTGTTATGTATAATGAGGCTTCATGAAATTAGCGATTGTCTGTGCGATCTTAGATGGCTTATACCATGAGTTGTTGCATCGTGAATGGTGATAGACCATGAGTTGCTGCGTCGTGATTGGTGATAGACCATGAGTTGTTTCATCGTGATTGTGGATAGGCCATGGGTTGAGAAAATGTCTACTTCAATGAGAAATCACGGAAGCTGACCCCCAACTCCTCTTAAAAATTTTTGGGGAGGTTTGAAGAAGAAACAAGGGAGTTCTGCGCCGAGTCGACAAAGAGTGTGCTTTTCCTTTCCGCCTGTTTCCAGGGAGCACCCCTTGTGATTTCGTGTATCATGGCGTGTGACAATTAATGGCGGCAACAGACCGCGAGCTTTGTGATTCGACGTAGACCGACCTTCAAGTGAACTTGTGATTTAATCGTGCACTTGTGATCAAATTTGTATTTTTAATTTTCATTTATTTGTATAATAATTCAGAGCTTATATAAATATAGTGATTGTAAATAAAATTAGTCTTCCCTATGATCCTGAAAGTGACCCACTTATTGAAGACGTTATGTCTAGTATAGGCCAGACGTTACAATATATATATATATACATAGACTGAACAAAATTTTAATATGAGGTCAGGATCTATAAGTAGTCATGAAAATAAAACAGTAACAGTAATTAGAACAGGCATATGTTTTGCTATATAATGCGTTATAATTAACAACAGCATGATTTGTTTGGAATCAAATTCTGATTTTATTTAAATATAATTTAGTTTTTGTCAGATATTCGTAAAACATCTCATTTATTAAAATATTTTAATTATTTGATCAAACTGTTTATTGCCACAATTTATTTTATAAAATTAAAGAACTTTATCGAATTTAAACACCATGCTATCAAAATTCTCATTAGCATCTGCCAAACCATTTATTAAAATTTGCTGTAGTATAAAAATCATTTATTTGATTTCGCTATGCAACAATATCCAGACCAAATATTCGTTATTTATGCTATCTTGTATTTTTTTAAAATTTCCAGATTTCCATATATTACATTGTAAGAGTTACTTTTATTATCTAGCTTGTTTACAAGATGTTGTGCATCTCAGCTAGCTACTAGATTAATGATTTCCTTTCCTTATAAATTCAATATATTGAATAAAGTATAGATATGTTGAAATTTCTTCAAATTTATTTTTTTATCTGGTGGCACATATATAAAAAAAAAAATTCAGAATAATGTATAAGAAAATGTTTCTGTTGATGTACAGACATTAATTTGGTTGTTTGCAAACTCGTATTTGGTTGCACGGATGGCTCAACACAATGAAAAGTATGACTGCGTTTACTTGAGGATACTATTTGATAATTTTAAAAATAGTAAAAATTCAGAAATAAATTTGATTGAAAAATTTCTATTCATTTGAATTTTATGAAATTTAGTAGAAACAATGATAAAATCGAGTTTCATAAATGTTACACAAAAAGAAAAAATAGGCTTATTGTATGTCATGAAAATGCACAAAAAGGAAACATATCAAAGCATATTGTAGAGTTCAATGTGTGATCCACTTCAGTATGGAATGTGATCAGGTCTAGCAGTTATACTGATCAGAATGACAATTGTGATCCATATAAGTGTGTATAAGTGTAACAATAGGTCGCCTAAAGCAGCAATTAAGCTCAAATCCAAAGAAAGTATTGACAATCCTAAATACCCAGAAATCTCTTCACAAAGGTAATTCTTCAACATATGAGCTCCGAGTGGTTTAGCTGGATAATGAAGGTTTGGTTTGGTTTGTCGCTCTACGGTCCTTTTGTGCACTCTTTTAAGCAAATTAGACCGGGATCTACAGTTTAATGTGGATTCCGAACAACTACTACTACTACTACTACCACACCACATCACATCACATCACTGTGCCTAGAGCTGAGTAGCCCTTTTCTTTTATAGTTTGGGACTGATGTGGGAGAGAAGAAGTTTGATTGGGCTCTGTGACGCTCTACGGTCATATGAGTCCGGGACTACGGCTTAAAGTGGATTCCGAACCACTACAAACATCCATTGCACCGCCGGTATTCGAACCCGATACTTGTGGGAAGAGCGTCAGAGCGCTAGCCACTCGGTCATCAGGCCCCTGGTTCCGAACCACTCAAAAATATCCCTGCAAACCGCCAGGATTCGTACCTGGAGCCTATGGCACCAAAGGCCAGAGCGCTAGTCAATTGGCCATCAGGTCGCCAAATAATGAAGGAGCCACCAAGAACAGCTGAGTCAAAAACGAATAGTTGGATGTCTCCTGTATATAACTGAGAAGTAACAAAGCTTTTCGGAGACATTATACAGATTAATGCAGCAGTACAAACCGATACTTGCCTACATTGAATCCATTAATTCTGTCTCTTTCATGAAGATGATTGGGATAACAGTCAATTTAATAATATTGGATATAGGGATTAATAGTGCCGCCCGGTCAATGATCTTCTTGATTCACTATACAAACAAAATCTGATCTCCCTAGAAAGAGTAAAATCTTTTTCATTGATTTATATTCCAGTTGACATGCACTCGTGATAAATTAAACTTTATTCGGTTGGCATAATATGATGGATAGACATTGCTGTGTTTCTTGTAAAGAACTTTTCTTCGTGAAGCTTTCTGCGTGCAGTTGAGCTGAATATCATCTTTTTAGGGAAATTTTTGATGTGAGTTGGTATAGGGATTCTGTTTCTCCTTCTTATAAGCTGCAAAAGAAGTCATTTATGGCAGCTCTAAGCTTTCTTATCTATATAGAAGCTAATTATTCTCATAGAAATTAATTCTGTAAATTACGAAACAAGCGCATGTTTCGTAGGATTAATATTGTCAACCAGTATATTTACTTTATAAATTGCACCATACATTACGATAGAAATTTCAGTCAACCTACATAAAAAACACCTTATACCTTAAAATGCTATCTTTCAAAGCATATGCATGTAATGAATTTTATATGATGCTGGATTTCACCTTTATGAAATCGTTCATCTCAAAAATTATACATTAAAAATTAGTTTCCTATACAGTCAAGAAAATAAAATAATTTCCCTATAACACATAATTTTTTGTTCATAACATATGTAATATTAGGGGTTTAATGATGAACATATATTTTTATATGAATAATGCATAATTGCTAATTTAAAATATTTTAATAATTGCTCTGCCAATCTCACTGAGGCAACGCCAACGCTAAAGAACCAATCACGTGCCAGCGCGAGGTGCGGAATGATATAAGTTGCCACTCACACATTAGCGCAGTAAGAGCTGTGCATCAACATTTATTCTCCGCTTCAATCGACAATATATTATGTAATATAATATTGTTATGGAGTAAGTGTTAGAAGCTAGTTATAAAAATCGAAATTATATAGCTTTAAAACTATATTAGTTATTTAAAAAAATCTTGTTATATAAGTTGTAGAGACGATAGTTCTACATGGTCTACACGTCCACCCCCCACCCCCACCCCCACCTAATAAGCCTCTAACAGATGATGAAATTGCAAATTTGTTGGCTGAGCATTCGGACGAGTATTTGAATGTTGTTAATTATGAGAAGATGAAGAATTCATTCGTTGTAGGAAAAAGAAAAATGGTTTGAATATTGTTTGCAGTAATAATATTATTATATCCAAATTATAATAATGCATTTATAAATGTTAGTGATAAAGTGTCATACAAAAATAATGAATTTTGTCACTTATTTTCATTATTTTGTTTCATTTTCACATATCACGCTCCAGCGCGTAATATACCATTTAGGAAAGAATTTTACGTCTAGTGTTTATTACGCTCTGGCGTATTGTCAAAAGTGTGAATATTATTTAGTAATCAGTATGATACATGTAGTATGATACTTAATAATCAGTATGGCCACTTTTTAATCGTATTTGTTATAAAAGTTAGTCGCCTTTTCTGGGAAAACCTTTAGAATCACAGTTTTCGAATCATGGTGGTGGCATGGATGTTTGTTAGTGGTTCGGAATCCACTTTACACTGTAGGTACAAGCCTAATTAGCCTAATATGTGCACAAAATGACCGTAGAGCGACAAACCAAATAACCTTCTATGAACGCACTTCTATGGCGGGCAATAACTATCAACACATCTTCAAGTGACTGGAAATCAAAGTGTTAAATTGGTTTCCGAATTTTAAATTGTCCATTTTAAGTCGAGATGATTACAAAAATTGGGCATAGTTATCATAAAAAATGTTTGATTTATTGATACTAATGTCATTTATGTATCAGAAAAATACATCTCAAGTTTTATCACAAATAAATAGTTCTAAAATAGTACATACTAGAATTGAATCAAGTTCAAGGTATATAACCATTTTCTATCTAACTTACGTTATGCAACCCAGTTTCAGTTTTTTAACAGTTATCTAAAATTGGCACCACTCACCACTTAACAAAATCGAGTTAAAAATCACTTTATTATGGCTAACCATTCAACGCTTCTTTTCCAAATATAAATAATCCATTTCCAGCCTGTCTCTCCATTGCCCTCGAACGTTATAAATACTGTACGTCTGCATTCTTCTCTCGAACACACAAGCCCTTTGGGGTTGATAACTCGGACGGACTCAAGCATCTTGCATTAACACTTTCTTTTCGTAAAGGGGTGGGGACGAACTTCCATCAAAATAAATCACCCCACGAGAGCCATAAACCAGTCCATACGGACTCATCGGAGAGCTAAATTCTGACACATTTCCGGGTCCTCCAAGTGATAAGGAGTAGAAAAGGAGGGTCCTAAATCAAAACGCGAAATCTGCAGACCGCCGTGTTTGTGTGGTACTTATTCCGAGAAAGCCACGTGGCCGCAGGGAGAAAAGTAGAGGGTGGTTCTAGACCCGGTGCTGGTTGTTTTTTCTTGTTGTTTCCTCTTTTTGTCACTTAAATCGCACTTAACGCTCGTGATGCGGAGTTCCGGCGGCGTTTTGTTTTTCTTTTTTGGAGGAATGATGCTGCTCTGTGGTGAGAGGAAGTGCATTAAGACATTGTGTTTGTGTAAGAATAGATCTGTTAGGGATTTGTTGTTTGGATTTGTAAGGGGTTGTTATTTGGTGATGGTGGTGTGTTGTTTGTTATTGATCCTATTTTTAATTAGAGATGGTATCTAATTTAACCTGCTTCTGGTTTGTTTGGAGGCACTTGATGTGAATTTATTTAATTGATTATTATAATTTTTCAATTTTGAATGAAAACAATCAATAATTATTATTTTATTACAAAAGGCAATTTGTAATGAATAAAAAACAATTCCAATAACTATGTAAACAAGGCATTAATAAAGTAAAGATTAAGTAGAAAGTATGTAAACAAGGCATTAACTAATTTTTTGCCTTATTTCTTTAAAGGTAAGCTATATACAAAATAACTACAAATTGATTTTAAAAAAAAATAAGGACAAGTCACAGCATTTATATATTAATATTTAATTTACATTTGTTTTTTAATTCTCGTAAAACATTTAAAAAAAAAAATTACTCGAATAATTTTGCAAAAAATTAATAATTATTATTTTTATACGACACAATGTAATTGCGTTAATGAATACAAAAAACCAATGCAACACCAATAATTAACAACGCAGAAATTATATATAAATAAAGCATTAATTAATTTTTTGCCTTATTTCTTTAAAAGTAAGCTATATATAAAATAAAAAAAGATTGAAAATTGAAGCAAAAAAAAAAAAAAAAAAAGGGACAAGTCACAAAATTAGATATTAATTTATTTTTATTTGTTTCGATGAAATTTGTTATTTAATTCTCATAAAACATTTTAAAAAAAAATTACTAATAATTTTGCAAAAAATTAATAATTATTATTTTATACAACACAATGTGATTGCGTTAATGAATACAAAACCTTTTAATTAACAACGCAGAAATTATATATAAATAAAGCATTATTTATTTATTTGTTTCGATGAAATTTGTTATTTAATTCTCATAAAACATTTTAAAAGAAAAATTACTCGAATAGGTTTGTCAATAATTATTATTTTATACGACAATTTTTAATAAATTTAATGAATACAAATATCTAAGTAATACCAACAACTATCAAATTAAAAAAATATGTAAATATGGCATTAATTAATTTTTCGCCTTATTTCTTTAATGTAAATTACATATAAAATGAAATATACGCATATTGAATTAAAAAATAAGGACAAGTCACAGCAATTAGATATTAAATTTCATTAAAACGAATAAATTAAATATTAATTTATAAAATGTTATTTAATTCTCTTTTAAAGAAAAAAATTACTCGAATAGGTGTGCAAATAATCAATTATTATTATTTTATACGACCAGATGCAATTTGTAATATATTTAATGAATACAAAAAACGAAGTAATACCAGTAACTATAAGTAGAAAATTATGTAAATAAAGCATTAATTAATTTTTAGTCTTACTTCTTTAAAGATAAGCTTTTAAATAAAATAAAATAACTACAAATTGAATTTAAAAAAATAAGAACAAATCACAGCACTTAGGTATTAATATTTTATAAATTAATATTTAATTAATTTTTTTCAATGACATTTATTATTTATTTCTGGTAAAACATTTTAAAAGCGAATTATTTGAATAAGTTTGAAAATAATTAATTTAAAGTAAGACATAGTAAGTATTAATAATATGTAAAAATAATATGTAGTATTAATAATTTTAAAAATAAGAAATGAAAATATAGTTAACTTTTAATCTTTATTCGTTCTGATATGTTAATTGATGAATAGTAATTGTTTTGAAATCATAATATATTTTTACCAATTAAAAAAATTAACCCAACAAAAAAAAAAAAAAAAAAAAAAAATGAAAGGCATTGAGAGATCAAAGAAAAAAATTTTCATAATATACATTATATATACAGCCTGAGTAAAAACTTTAAGGCCAGTAAAAATTTTTGAGAAAATGTAAAATGAAATAAAAGGAATTCAAATAATATTAATTATTAAAGTTCATTGATAAGAAATAAATGCTATAAACATAATTTGTAAATACATAATTATGAGAAACATGTGGTTATTTACAAAGTTAGTATTTCTGCCTGAGTAAAAACTTTAAGGCCACCAGTCATTTTTTAAAAATAAATATAATATAATCGTGTAATTACCATTGAAACTACTAGCTTGTGACAACGCTGCAATTTTCATATTTGTCATACGTTTCTTCGAAGTATTGGTGATCTTTGTGAAGATTGCGAAGGGTAAAAAGTTAACTGATCGTGAAAGAGGACAGATCGAAGCTTTGTCTTCAACAGGAATGAGTAGTCGTGCTATTGCGATAAAGATAGGAAGATCAAAGATTGTAGTCAACAATTTTTTAAAAATTGAAAGACAATTATGGTAAAAAGAATACTGGGGGAAGACCTAAAGCTTTGTCCTCGCGTGATGAAAGAAGAAGTTTGCCAACTTGCATCTACTGGAAAGTACTCAACCAGGAAACTGATTCCGACGACAGATTTAAAAGTTTGTCAAAAAACGATTTATAACACAATTAGAAGGTCTGGAAGGTACACTTATACAGCAAAATTGACTAAACCTCAGTTACTGCAGAGACACAAAATAGAGCTTTTAAACTTTGGCTAGAAAGTCATGACCTGGGAAAACCAACCAATGGATAGAAATTACTGACGAAAAAAATGGAATTTGGATGGACCAGATGGTTGGAATTTCTACTGGCATGATATAAGAAATGAAAAAGAAATATTCTCCAAGCGCCAATTTGGTGGAGGGTCTGTCATGACTTGGGGCTGTTTTTCTTACAATGGTGTGGGTTTAATTGCATTCGTTTCAGGTAGAATAAATTCACAAGGATACCAAAATGTCCTAACAAATCATCTTTTGCCAAATGTTGAATGTCTTGCTGGAGAAAATTGAAAATATCAGCAAGACAATGCACCGATCCATTCGAGTAACAGCACAAAAATTGGTTCCAAGTCAACGATGTTGAAACTGTGAAATGGCCAGCTAGATCACCTGACCTCAACCCAATCGAGAACCTTTGGGCTGACTTAGCAAGAAGAGTTTATGCAAATGGGAGACATTTTACACAACAACAGAGCTGAAATCTACTATCGAAGATGAATGGTATAAAACCGACCCCACCCTTTGTCAGAAACTCGTTTCATCCATGAAAACAAGAATATTTGAAGTAATTCGAAGCAATGGCTCCTACACAACCTTCTAAGAATTTGTAATTTTTTTTCTTATATGTTATTTTCTATGTTGGCCTTAAAGTTTTACTCAGGCTCAAATATTCATCTGTGTGTTCTGTAATATTTTCTAATAATAAAATATTTGCAAATTAATTTTTTCTACTTTTTTTTTACTTTTATTTAAGCTCAATAATTATCAATCAAATGGTATTTTAATTCCTCAGTTTAAATGTTTCCATTTTCTCAAAAATGTCTACTGGCCTTAAAGTTTTTACTCAGACTGTATATATATTATATGAAATTTCTCTTTGATTATTCAATACTTTTCATTTTTTTTGTTGCGTTTTTTGCGTCTATATTTATTTTATTGCGTCTATATATATATATAATGGATATAAATATATAAATAAGAATAAAAATATTTTAATATATCTAAAAATATATATAAATTAAAATTTTTTTGAAGGAAAAATTTTGAAACTATGTTTACTAATAATTTTATTGAAATATTAAAAAATATTGTATTGCTTTTATATTTATTCAGAAGAAGTCCTTGTCAATTACATTTGTCATAAAAGCAATAAAATTTTTTTCTAGTTATCATAAATTACTTCAAATAAATTTCGAATTTTATTTTTTAAATAAATATTTTTTTTTATTTTTTAAATATTCTAAATAAATGAAAGAATTTTCTTTGTCCCATAAAGAAAGGAAGCATTTTATCTAAAAAAATATTTTGTTTAATTTATAATATGCGGGATTCCCTTCTGCGTAATTTATGAAAGAAACTTCTGGTAAAAACTTGACTATTCAAATTTCATTCCTTTAATGCAATATAAGTTGGCCCAGTGCATAAAAAAAAAAAAAGTAGTAAGTATGGTAATGAAAAACGAAAAATTTCTTAGAAAGCAAAATGAAAAAAAGTTCATGAGTTAAATATCAGAATACGTAAAATTCGGAAGGAAAAAAAAAAAAAATGTTATGTAAATTTTTCATCTGGCAGATTGCTCCAAAAGTTAGTGCAGAAGAGAGTAGTATTCCAATATTAAGAATGCTTTACGGAGATATAAAACCACATGCTACGTTCCTTGTATTATCAATATTGCCGAGGATTTTTTTTCTTGTCAAAGAACAGTCAACATAAAATATCAGAAAATTTCAGAGATTTTTCGTAATTAAAGGGAACTAGGGTTTTCTTTGAAAACTAAATTCTGCTCCAATTTTTATTTGTGTTTTTTGAAAGCAAACTAAGTTAAAGAACACTCAGCATTTATGGACAATGACTATTATTTTTATCTTAAAAACAAAAAATAACAGCAGGCTAGATTTATAGAATGAAACAAAATACATAAATTAATAACCTTTAATCATTGAAATTATGTTATCTCAAACAAATGGTAAGCATTTTTTTATTTTGATAAACATGAATGCTTTTCTAATAATTCTATATTCTTTTAAATAACATACTTATGACTGTATACGCGTAGCAATGAATAAAAAATAGAATTAAAAACATACATGCAAAATTGAAAAATATTGTTACATTTAATTATTCTAATATTCTCAGAACATGTTTAAATAATTTCCTTTTATTATTATTAATAGATAAGAATATTAATTACTTCTTGTTTTTACAGTCATTTTGGATAGTTACATACATTCAAATTAGCTTAAAAATCATTTATTAAACAATATATTTCTTTTTATAGTAATATTTTAACAATTTTTATAGAAAAGTTAATTAAGGATCAATAAAGTCAATAATTTTTAATCAAGCATTTTATAATCATCGCAATCATGAAACAAACATATTACGAGAATTCTAGTTTGTTATATTACAGTACTTAATTTTCCTTTTTGATTGTTATTAAAACAATTATGTATTTAATTTGCACTAGCATTGTATATATTTTTATATGACAATGCAATGCGAAAGGTTATTTAAAATTTTTAGAAATAAAATAAATATCAAAACTCGATTGTTGAAAAAAAAAGTGCAACCATTTTTCTAACTTGCATAAATTAGAAATCTATAAATTGAAATAAATTTCAAAAAATCTTCAAATAAATTTTTATTTTTATTTTTAGAAAGCAACTAAATAAATGAAAGAATTTCTTTTTGTCCCATAAAAAAGCATTTTACCTAAAAAAAATTTTTTTTTTTTAGTTAATTCATAATATGCGGAATCTCTTCTGCGTAATTTATGAAAGAAACTTCTGGTAAAAACTTGACTATTCAAATTTCATTCCTTTTTAATGTAATATAAGTTGGTCCAGTGCATAAAGAAAAAGCAGTATGGTAATGAAAAACGAAAATTTTCTTAGAAAGCAAAATGAAAGAAGTTCATGAGTTAAATGTCAGAATACGTAATGCAAATTTACGTTATGCAAATTTTTCATCTGGCAGATTGCTCCAAAAGTTAGTGCAGAAGAAAGTAGTATTCCAATATTAAGAATGCTTTACGGAGATATAAAACCACATGCTACGTCTCTTGTATTATCAATATTGCCGAGGATTTTTCTTTTTTCGCAAAAGAACAGTCAGCATAAAATATCAGAAAATTTCAGAGATTTTTTGTAATTAAAGGGAGCTAGGGTTTGCTTTGAAAAATAAATTCTGCTCCAATTTTTATTTGTGTTTTTGAAAGCAAAGTGAGTTAAAGAACTATCTGCATTTATGGACAATAGCTATATTTTTATCTTAGAAACAAAACATAACAGCAGGCTAGATTTATAGAAATATGCAAAATATATAAATTAATATCCTTTAATCATTGAAAGTATATTATCTCAAACAAATGATAAGTTGATAAGAATGAATGGTTTTCTTATAAACAACATGCTTATGAAGGCATATGCATAAGAATGAATTTAAAAAAAAAATAGAAATAAAACGCGTACATGTTAAATAGCAAAATGTTGTTTCATTTAATTATTCTAATATCCGCAGAGTATTTTTTAAATCATTTCATTTTTTTTTATTATTTCGTAGATAAAACATTAATTTCCTTTTGTTTTTCCAGTCATTTGGGATAGTTACACGGAAATGTTTATACACTTAAATTAGCTTAAAAATCATTTATTAAACAATATATTCCTTTTTTACAGTATTATTTTGACAAATTTTATAGAAAAGTTAATGAAGGATCAATGAAGTCAATAATTTTTAATCAAGTACTTTAAAAGCATCTCAATCATGAGACAAATATATTAAGATAATTCTTATTTGTTATATTACAGTATATGATTTTCCTTTTTGATTATTATTAAAAAATTTTTGAATTTATCATTTAATGTGTCCTACAATTGTACTTATTTTATATAAAAATACAATGTGCAAAATTATTAAAGGATAAATGAAGTCAATAATTTTAATCAGTATTTTATAATCATTCCAATCATGAAACAAACATATTATGAGAATTCTTATTTCTTATATTACAGTTAATTTATAATATGCGCGATCCCTTCTGTGTAATTTATGAAAGAAACTTTGGTAAAAACTTGACTATTCAAATTCCATTCCTTTAATGTAATATAAGGTGGTCCAGTGCATAAAGAAAAAAAAAAGGGAGTATGGTAAAGAAAAACGAAAAATTTCTTAGAAAGCAAAATGAAAGAAGTTCATGAGTTAAATGTCAGAATACGTAATGCAAATTTACGTTATGCAAATTTTTCATCTGGCAGATTGCTCCAAAAGTTAGTGCAGAAGAAAGTAGTATTCCAAAATTAAGAATGCTTTACGGAGATATAAAAACCACATGCTACGTCTCTTGTATTATCAATATTGCCGAGGATTTTTCTTTTTCGCCAAAGAACAGTCAACATAAAATATCAGAAAATTTCAGAGATTTTTTGTAATTAAAGGGAGCTAGGGTTTGCTTGGAAAAATAAATTCTTCTCCAATTTTTATTTGTGTTTTTGAAAGCAAAGTGAGTTAAAGAACTATCTGCATTTATGGACAATAGCCATATTTTTATCTTAGAAACAAAAAATAACAGCAGGCTAGATTTATAGAAATATGCAAAATATATAAATTAACATCCTTTAATCATTGAATTTATATTATTGTAAACAAATCGTAAGCATTTTCTTATTTTGACAAGCACAGATTCTTTTCTTATAAACAACATGAATAGGTGAACAGGCATATGCTTAAGAATAAATAAAAAAAATAATAAAAATTAAAAACATGCATGCTGAATTGCAAAATATTGCTATTCTAATACAGCAGATAATTTTTTAAATCATTTCATTTTTTTATTATTTAATAGATGAAAATTAATTTACTCTTGTTTTTCAATCATTTGGGATATTTACAGGCAAATTTTTGTGCACTTGAAATATTCTAGAATTTGTCAAAAATATTACAGTAAATGAAATATATCGTTTTTTATTGTTATAATCAATGTTTTTTTTAAGATAATTTATTATAACAATAAAAAACGATATATTTCATTTACTGTAATATTTTAACAAATTCTAGAATATTTCTAGAAGTCAGTAATTTGTAATCAAGTACTTTATGATCTAATGATCCCAATCTTCAAACAAACATATTATGAGAATTCTTGTTTGTTATATCCTAGTACATGATTTTCCTTTCTGGTTTGTTATTAAAATAATTAGGAATTTATCATTTAATTTGTAATACCATTGCATTTATTTTATATACCAATGCAATGTGAACGGTTATTTAACATTTTTACAAATCAAATCACCATAAAAACATGATTGTTGAAAAATGTGCAGCTTGTAATAGACCTATAATTGGCCTATAACGGCTTCAGGAAGAGAGCTAATTCCAGATTCATGGGAACACTTTTCTGATTCAAACGCACGCAGATTCATGGGCATGTTCAGTCACTTCAGAGAAAAAAAGAAAACACTTCTGGTCGACTAATCACAGAATTCTCCCTTTTCTCCGCCAAAAATCTCCTTTTAAAACAACCCGTCAAGAGGGGAAGGGGAACCGTCTTGTTACAAAGTCATTTGTTTCAGTTATTATTTGAAACTAATTTGCTGTCTTTATTGAGTACTAATGAAACACTATTTATCTTTCGTCATGATGACAGATTATAATTTGTCATTACGCCAAGGTGATTTACAAGGTAACGAAATGACAACTTTATTTCTGACTAAAATTAGCAACATCATTTAAGACGCATGTATACAATACATTAATTGATAAACTAATCATAAAATAATTGCAATTACAATTATAAAAAATAAGATAATATATAAACCATCTTTCGAATGGTATGAATTCAACTTTGGGGATAATAAGTTAATAATAGTTTTAGATATCTTTTCAGGTTTAAAATTTATATTCCAGTCAACATAATAGAATGTTCTTATCAAAATCTTAATTTTTGATAAAACATTTTAATAGTTTAAGTCTGAAACTATTAAAATGTTTTATCAAAAATCTTTAAAGAATCTTTAAAGCTTTTATATCAATTATACGTAACTGGATGAATGTGTGTGTGTGTGTGTGTGTGTGAATGTTCCAGTATATTTTTGTATCTACTTGAGTTTAATTTTATAGTATGAACATTTAATTACTAAAATATGTATTAGAGTATCTGTAGATTTGAGATATTTTTTTGAAGTGGACCAAAATAAAAAAAATTTACATAAATTCACTAAAGACGGGCAACGCATCTGCTAGAACATCAGTAAATGGACCTTCGACATTAATAAAAATATTTATTTAATCTTATTTATTAATATTTATTATTTTTTAATTTATTAGTAAATGCATATAAGTGTGGATATGACTGAACATTATTTATTAATCATTAAATTAACTGAATTAACAATTTACGGACAACTGAATAAGTTGGTCATTAAAACGTACATTTAAATCGAAAACTTAATATAATTTGAAATATGACTCAAACCCAAAGTCTTTCCCACAGAACTGCCAAAGCATTCCTTCCAAATAGCATATACTTAGTTACAAGAGTTAATGAATGATAACATCCCAGAACATGTTTGCTATTACAGGAGAATTTCATCTCAAGCATTAGGCATATACAATAATTCAACATAGATTCCACTTATTTCTGAAAATATTTCATATTTTTTTAACAATTACATTTATTAAAAGCTTTATAGTAATTAAATCCAAATTGTAGTTCACTAAAACTCAAATTTTTCAGCATTAATTAATATTTGTATTTAAATAGATTAACAGTCAGGACATGGAATTAAAAGCTATCATTTATTATCCTAAAAGGTAATCATTAACAATTAACTTTTGAAATTTAAATTAATTTTACTATAAATATATTTTGACTTTCTTTATTAAATTAGTAATACTTGTTTTTAAATCCGATTAGGATATTAACTTAGTTTAAGAATGAGTTATTTGAAAGCAATCAATACACAATTTATTCCAATATTAAATATTGTACATATATTTAATTCAAAAGTAATTTATTCAAATCAAGGATTTTAATTCACACGTAATGCCAGAAATTAAATAATGAGAAAAATTATTTTTCCACACGAGAAGTGGTAATAATAACAAAAGTATTATTTTTCAATTTGTTCTAATTATTTTGATAAAAAATATAGAGAATGACTAAGTTAAAAAACGTAGTAGAGGAAACATTGTAATCCATTGCAGTATTTTTGAATATCGTAAAACAGTTAATTTTTTGAAACCTATGTAGTTATATATAACTATTTAGGCACTGAATTTTAATATACAGGATGATTATAATTAAAGTCCCACTTTCAAAATATTGTAAAAAAAAGATGAGTTCACGAATGAGATGATGAGTGTCAGTGAGATCATCGTGATGAGTTCTATTAACTACAAAATTAAATTCATACATTAAACATTAGTTTAAGTGAATATTCTTATACTGATAAAAAAAAAAAAAAACACAGCACAAAAGCAAAATTAATAGTAAACAATGATAATAATAAGTTGTGACAAGTTATTCTATAAGAAAGATATTCTAACAAGAAATACACAGGAGCCTGCTGTACTATTTAAAAAAAAAGCATCTTATATTACAATTCTTCCACAATTCAATCTCCTCTTCAAAACCTCATTATGAATTATACATAAATTTATGAGTTCTACAGATTTATAACTGCTTTAATTAAATAATTTAAGTAAAAGCAATATTTATTTGGGAAAAACCGAATTTAGAATCCATAAATATATTTTTTTAAAATTTTTTCCTGTGGTATATTTTTAATTTATTCCAATAATTTACTGCCTGTAATCCACAGTGGTAGGTACTGAACTATTGTAACTTTTTTTTATAAAAAGTAATGTGCATCTGCCTACTTGTTTTTTTATCAAGTTGCTTTTTTTTGTGCTGATTGAGATTTTTAATTAATTTAACATTATCCATAATAAAAGACAATTGTTGATGTCTAAGTAATATTAAAAAATAAGCCATATGATAAAAGGAACACAATAGTGACAGCAATATTGCTGATTACATCACATTGCTAAAAACATTTCATAAATGTTTTTTTTTTTTTTTTTTTTTTTAAGTTTTTACTTTGTCTAAATTCTCTTAGAATCAGTCCATTAAATAAATGAACAAACTTGTTGCTTAAATACGATCCATTGAACCATTCTTTTGGTTATATCATATCATTATCAGTGTAAATCTGGAAACATTATAAATGTTGTTATTAGATCAAGTATCTGTACTTATTGCAATATTTTTTATTTGATTAAGCATATGCAATTAAATTAAGGGTTTTTATTGCCTACCATTGACTATTATAATAGAAATTAATTCTTCGGGCAATGTAATGGATGCAATTTTAAATGGTTTTCAAAAGTAAATGATTTTATATCTTTATAATATATATTCTTAATTTATGTTCGCTTAGTTAAAATTGAATTTAACATTTGCAGCAGTTATGATATTAAAAAAACCATCAGATAGCTAAATCTCTTTATTAAATTTTGAGTTGTTTAATGTGTTCGTCACGATGAGTTCAAATTTGAAGTGAAGATACTTGAAGAACAGGCAAGCGGCATGGCATCAAAAAAAGTTCCACCGATTTTCACCCTCCAATTTGTTATGATCTTGATGGGCTTTCCACTAACAGTGTTGCAACTGTTGAATGACTTGAAGTCATTTTTTCCATAAAAAAAAAACAGAAACAATCACGCACATTGAACACTACAGTTGGTTTACTGTGCAACTCATGCCAAATACGTTGTAATTTCGATTCAAAATATCACTGGCAGCCGAATTCACTTTCTTTATGCCACTTATAGCACCATCTATTAATACACTTTGGAACTTATTTTTGATACCATACTGTCTCTACCTTCGTCAAATTTGAACTCATTGTGACGAGTAGTTCTTTTTTACACTATTTTGAAAGTGGGATTTTAATTATAATCACCCTGTATATATAATATATATATATATATATATATATATAATTTATTCCGTAGAGTGTTTAATTGCAGGATTTTGAGCTGTTTCGCAAACCTTTGAGAAAAAAGGATGTTATCTTTATAAACGATTTTGAGAAAATCTTATTCACTAATTCAAGAAGCAAAGAAAAAACCTGCTTTTGATGGAAGTTCGAGCTATTTTTAGAAGTAATTTTTCCCATCTGTTACCTTCGGTATTTAATGAGCATCCCTAACTTTTATATTATTAACTCCTAAACAGAAAATCGATTTCCATTAAAAGAGGCTTTTATTTTACAACAGTTTTTGTAGCAAAATTAAAAGGATGTAATTATAAGTAAACTACCTTATAAAATTTAAACGGATTTTTTTACATTATCATTTTAGCGCAGAATTGTAAATTAGAAACTATTGCAAACCCGTTTCTTATTTCATATAAAAATATATAGGTATTTTTTTTTAAGAAAGAGTAGTTCGCCTCTAGTAGTGGACCTCTTTTAACGTTTCTTATTGGTTTATTTTTAAAATTTCCTTCCCCAACTATTTCTTATTGGTTTATTAAAAAAATTTCCATGCGCTTTCTCTATGGAATTTTTTTTTTTCTATATAAATCTTATTTCTAATCGAATTCTAGAGATTTTTTTTTATTTCTAATAGAATTCTATAGTTTTTTATTTCCAGTGATTGTGGAAAGAGTTTTATAGTTTATTTATTTTTTTATTTTTTATTGAATGCTTCTTTTTTTAGTTTTGAGCTAGAGAGTTAGTTTATTTAAAAAAAAAATTTTTTTAATTTATTGACACTTTTTTTTGTTTGTTAAAGATTGATATTATGTCTTTTTACTCTTACATTAAATTTTAAATTTTATAGGTAACCTGTGCATAGGGCCAGACGATTAAAAGTTTTTATTTCATTTTTTTTAATTAATGACAGTTGGCATTATTTAATATCTCACTTAAATAATATTTGGCCTCTTTAAAAAAAATCAAGGTGTATAAAGAAGAATATTAAGAGATATCTTCTTTATACACCTTGATTTTTAAAAAGGCCAAATATTATTTAAGTGAGATATTAAATAATGCCAACTGTCATTAATTAAAAAAATGAAATAAAAACTTTTAATCGTCTGACCCTATGCACAGGTAACAGCATGCTAAGGTGCACAGGTAACAGCATGACCCTATGCACTAAGACAGTGCAAAACTGTTATTTTGCATATATTATGCAAAATAACAGTTTTGCACTGTTTTTCATTTAGAATAGCCTAAATACTGTTTTTAAATTGTGAATTTACCAGAATTTCGGCCTAATTGTAAGATATGTTGCTATTATGCAGGAGTGGTTACAATTATTGCCTTCAAAAATTTGAAGAGGTGTAGGGTATTTGTAAGCACTTTCTACCCGATAGTCCAGTTGAATATCCTTGGTAGGAATTGTCCAGCTTCTATTGCACGTGACATTCAAATGGGTGAAAGCTATCTTTGAAATCATTCCATATAAGCATAATTATCCTCTATTATCATTCGTTGACTCAATATTAATCTGAATCACTGGATTCACGATTTACTTAATAATATTATTTTTTAAAGTCTTAAGAAATTATTTTATGGCGAATGTTATCTTATACCATTATCATCATATCATATACAGCCATACCATCTTATACCATTATCAGTTACCTATATCCATTATCATTTTATTTTATTAATTATAGATCCTTCAATTGCGGTTTTTAATAATGAACAGTTGTTAAAAGTAAATACGAAAATATGAAAATGAAAAGCAAATAAATAATTTATTTTTTTATTTCATTTTTTCCTTATCATATAATTTTAAATTCTTACTGCAATAATAAATTTAATAATTATATGCCTGTATAATTCATAATAGAATATGAATCATATTTTTAACAGCTACTCACATTGAATTGTTTGTCGGAACTCATTTATTATTCTTAGTTTTGTAACAAAACCAGTGTGATGAAGATTAATGAATGTTTGAAACACCTGTTCATAACTTTTGTCATCGAAATTTCTCATTGTTAGTATTTGAATAGATCCTTGAGGTTTAATTGAAGCGAAAAATAAATATTTTCCATTCAATTAAGGTTCAGATGATATGGTTGATTAATTTGAAACTTTTGTTCCTTTTGTTTTCTTTTTTATAAAGTTTATAATGCATACTATCACTATGCATTTGCTTTGTCTTAAAGTACCAAGTTTTTGTAATGATTGGTGTCATTTGCGTTATTCAAGTTTATTCTTTTGGCAAAAAAATCATAAAACCTAATTAAAATCACATAAAAAAAATCCAAATAAATATATTATTGAATATATTTTGATAAATAAATAATTTAAAAAAATTTAGAAAAATATTTTTGTTTGATGTTTGCTGTCTTTAAAAATTGAATTTTCACACATTTTTTTAATTATTTGTTTCATTTGAATATTAAAGTAAATCATACATGGTGTAACGTCTCGGCCTATACTAAACGGACTTCAAGAGAAGGCCATTTTCTTCATGGGAACATTTAATATTTATTTACAATCATATATACATATATACAGGACTCTATTTACAAAAAACTGAAAACTAAAGATAATCTAATTCACAAATGCAGTTTACTCAAAGAATGGAGATTTTCAGAGTTCTCGATCTGTAACGAATCTGATGCAATGATCTGAAGCAGACCTTAATTATATACATGATACACAAAACCACATGGGCTCACTTTGTATACAGGCGGAAAACTCTGGCCTGTTCAGTCACTTCAGAAAAAAATGAAAAACAGCACTTCTGGTCACCCCTTCTTCACTAAAAATCTGCTTTTATGATAATTCGTTAAGAGCGGAGGGGATCAGCTTTCCTCACTTCTCATTAGAGTAGGCATTTCTCAGCTCGTGGTCTATTACCAATCACGATGGAGCAACTTATGGTATCGTCAATATTCAATCTGTAGTTGTTTTAACCTGTGAATGTCGCACAGACATTCGCTAATTTTCTCATTATACATGGTACCGAATATTTGTTTTCAGATTTGAGTTACAGCTTGTTCTCATAAGTACAAACACTAATTGCGACACTGACTACCCACAATAAAGCTTGACAATTTGTTTGACAGTAAAGCTGTCAAATGTTACTGATGGGTTTATTATATATTTGTCAAATAACATACATTCCTCTCTCCTGGAAATGAAACAAAACTCTTCTAGTGAGAAAAAAAAAAAAAAAATGCACAATGGAAAAAACATAATAAATCACGCATCAAATATAAACATATTTAACAAATAAAATAAAAATTAAATGAATTTAAATTTTTTGACCGTAAACATCAAATAAATTTTCACATATTTTTAAATACTGGTTTCATTTGTAGCATTTAAAATAAATCATACATGAAAAAACACATAATAAATCATGCATCAAACATATATATTTAACACAATAAACCAAAAAAAAACAAAACAAATTTTACTTGATGTTTGATGTAGTCAAAAACAACTTTCCCATATTTCTTAAATATTAGCTTCATTTGAAATATTAAAATAAATCATACAGTAAAAAGCCTATAAATCATGCATCAAATCTAATATTTTATCAAATGAAAAAAACGAATTTTATTTCATTTAAAAATACCTTTGTGTTCCTCAAAAAATTAAATTTTTAACACTTTTTTGTTAAATATTGGCATCATTTGAAGTATTAAAATAAACATGAAAAAAACATTATAAAGCGTGAATCAAATATTTAACAAAATAAAATTAAAATAAAACGAATTTTTATTTCATGTTTGAAAAATTAAATTTTAACACTTTTTTAAAATATTGGTATCATTTTATTAAAATAAACATGAAAAAAAAAAGATAAATCATGCATCAAATATAATATTTTAAAATTATTTTTATTATTTTTAATTTTATTTGATGTTTGCGGTCTTCAAAAATTGAATTTCCTTATTTTTAAAAAATATTTTTCATTTGAAGTATTAAAATAAATCATACATAAAACCCCACAATAAATCATGCATCAAATTTACCCTGAATATAAATTCAAATATTATGACTGTTAAAATGTAATAAACATAAAATAATTTTTTTGATAGTTTTGTTGCAAAAGCAATTTTGTATTTTTAAATTCTGTAAAACAAATAATTGAATTTAAATTTTAATTAGAAAATTTATAAATAATTTCATTAATATTAAAAATACTAATTTTAAGCCATTCCTTATGAAGATATCTTTCAAATCACTACAAAAGCTTCAATATTTCTGTTTATTTGGAAAAATCCCTCGATCTAGTGCAAACTAATACTAATGCATAATTCTTTATAAATTTCATTAAAATTTTTTTTTTTAAAAATATTTAACATTCTTGAAAAATTATTCAAATGTAATCGTTGACAAATTCTACCCTGAATGTGACGCTGTATAATTCATTTAGAAAGTTTCTTTTAAAAAATGGGCATTTTTATAAAGTCTTTTCCTGACGCACGTCATTGAAGTTTTTTATTAATAGTTAAATAATTTTTATTTTGAAACAAAAAAGTATATTTTACTTGTACCTTGTGAAAACGAACGAAAATTTTCAAGCATTAAATTTTAATTAGAATATTTATAAATAATTTCATAAAATATTCAGGAAGACACATACGTAATTAACCGCAGAAATTAACGGGAATTTACTTCTTAGAAGATGCCATCTTTCTAATACCACAAAGCATTTACTTTAATAATAAATTATGTTTATAAAGTAGGAAAAATCAAATATTATGACATAGAAACAAAAACAAACTAATACTACATGGGACTAATTCTTTCGATAACATTTCATTAAAACACATTTATTATATTTTTAAAATTACATTGGTCCGATATCATTGTGAATTTCATTGAAAAAGCCATATGACATAATGGTGGTGGCTGATAAATCTTGGTCCTCTGGTGCGACTGGACCGAACATATGACATGTTCAGTTACTTGGAGATCACTTGCATTCATGGACTCTGAATTAAAAAAATATGAACTCAAACAACGATATTTTTAGATGACAATATCTTTTCACAAACTGTTCGCGATTGGTTTGAAGAACATTCTGGACAATTTCAACGAATGATCTGGCCACCTAGATCTTTCGACATGAATCTCTGACGGGGCATCATTGAGTTTTTATTAATAGTTGAATAATTTTATTTTGAATATTCACATAAATTGCAGTCCATGCCACCTTCTACTTGCCGGGCGAACTCCGACACGATATTAAGAGGTATCCCATGACTTTTGTCATTCATGTATGATACCATAATACAAACTATTAATACTGTATATACTTTGACAAATATTAACCCTTTGCACTCGAATTTTTTTCATTCGTATTACGCATTAAAGAAACGCACTATTTATATTGTTATTTGCATTGTCTCCGTAGCGGAGCCCTCGAGCTTGAAGACAAATTTTAATGTGGCTCCACTCTCGAGTGCAAAGGGTTGAAACAAAGATAAATGGCAATAGAAACATTTTTACTAAGATTTATTAAAGCACAATTATTAAGATTAAAATTTATTTTTTCATTAAAAAATAAGTTGAATTAACTATTAATGAACTAATAATTTAATGAGCAAATTAATGAACTAATAATTTAATGAACTAATTAATGACCTAATAATTTAATATTCAACGTCTATTTATTTCAAAATAAAAAAAAAATGTGTATCCTTAATATGTTTGATTTTTAATTAATTAAAATTTAAAAAAAAAAACTATAAATGTAAAAAAAAAAAAAAATTTGTAAAAAAAGTTATTTTAGATTTATATATTAATTAAATAAAAAAAAATTGTTATTTATGTAGTTTCGCATTGTAAATATATAAATGAATCATGTTTAGTATACAGATAAAACGTTATTCATTTCATAAGCATTTATCCTTATTTTTATTTATATCTTCATTTATTAAGGTTATACATAAACAAAAATGCAATATAATATTTACCATGGTTAAGAAATAAAGGAATAACTATGAAAGATACTTTGAATAAATTATAAAGAATCTTAAAAACCTTTCTTAATATTGAAAATCTTATGTAAACTGTCCGAAAGTTAAATGTTATTCAATTTTTAATGACTCTGAAAAGAAGTAATACATCAAAATTAATTAATTTTTAATATTTAAAAAATGGACATTTCTAAGAGCAATTTACTCTACTCATTTTTTTTTTTTTTTTTTTACTTTCCATATTCAGTTTTCTGTGTAGATACTTTTATTAAAAACATTAAATCATTTACAAGTAATATAAGGACAAGATTTAAAAGTCCTACTATTTAATAAATAATTATTTAAATCAAACAACGAAAAAAAACCACATATAGCATATTTGAAACATATTCTGTTTTCTTATATGTTGATAATAAGACCTGTTTCTTAAAATTATATATCATTTTATTTTATTTACCATGCTACTAAAATATGTTTAGTAATAGAATTATGATTTTTAATTTAAAATAAAAGTTAGTTCTAGTATTAACTAAGAAGATACAAATATTATGAAATGTTTTTTTTAACAAAGTTAAAACTTGCCATCAATATTGCGATCTATATCATTAAATTTAATATCAAGCTTTCACTTAAATGGTATTAATAGTGTACAATGTGCATTACTAAAAAAGAAAAAAGAAAAAAAAGAAATTAAAATTTCGTATTTTATTAAGGACAAAAACATTTTTATGAATTAATTCTAATAATAAAATATTAAGAAATGAATAATTCAGAAGTTTCATAAAGTTAAATAATTAATTAAATACTTGCAAAAAATATCTTAATTTGGAAAAATTTGTTACTAAATGTTTTCTTAATTTACTTATTACTAAATTGTAGTAATTATTATAAGCTAATTAAAAATAAATACATAGTTAACTGTTATCTAATTATAAACAAAGCATACAGTTAGTACGCTAATTTTCATGCGTCTACATAGCTATTACAAATAGAGGTCAAAGAAGTCCTCATGGAGTCATCTAGGTTACTTGTTAGTATGTTAATGAAACTCAAAGCTGCTTCGAAATCGGAGATATTCATTTCCAAATGTTGCTCTCGAAAAGAACTTCCGGGTTTCTTTGAGTGCTTGAACTAGATGAATAGACATTCTTTGTTGAAGACAGAATTCTATAGTATAGTTTACGCTTCTT
>BPLR01000543.1:0-22717 GCA_021605095.1 Caerostris extrusa | reverse complement strand
GTTAAAATTCTAAACCTTAATTATTAATCAAAACTCTTTACATTTAATAAATTGCGGTGAACTAGTCACAATCAGGCAGCCACTTCCGCGTTGAAGCTCCAAGGCACATTTGGGTCTCCACTAATTCCCATCTCGGCCAGTTTGCCTTGGTGCGCAGGCCATTCATCAGCAAACTGTTGCATGGGTGCTTTCAGGCCATTTTTAGAGATTCATTCACAGCGCATGATTTATCGGTGGAAGTAAGTGATTCATTGTGGATTTACCAAGTGACCCGGCCGGGATAATTTATTAAATGGCATTGTAAGTGCAAGTTGGTTACATTTGCCTTTCATTCTGACAAAAGATGGATGAAACAGCAAAAGCAGCCTCTAATTTAAAGCGCCGCATAGATTAAGTAATATTATTTTATAAAAGGCTTCGGCTATAATTTGATTTTGCGGGCTTTTCGTCGTAATAATCGTTGTAATAAGTCGTTGCAATCTGCGCCATTGTATATAGATCGTAAAAACCATTAATATAGATTTGATTTTTTTCTCTAATAAAATATTAAATCTCAGTCTATAAATTGCCTCAGATCGTAGTTTATTTAAAGGGTATCTTTTTATGATTTTTGGCTTTCATTATAAAATTTGTTTCGTTTTATATTTATTTGGATATACGTCATTGTCTAGCTTATGAAGTAATGATGGCAATTTAAGTATTGTGATTTCAAATTATAAACTGATAAATATTGTGAAAGGCCTTTAACCTCTGCTTACCCAACAAACCTCTATTAACCCAATAAACATGGATGTTTCGTTGAGGATAAACAGAGGTTGCAAATGTAGTTGCAACACTCGGTTTTCATACCATACAATGTGAATAGTCAAAATTTATATGCACTATATGCACTATAACGATTTGACATTTTATGTATTTATAAATGATTATGAAAATCATGTCTTTAATCATTTTATTTCAGGAGAGAGGAATGTATATTCTTTGACTGGTACATAATAACAAACTATCACTCAAATTTGATAGCAGATAAGTAGTGTTATGGTTGGTTATATTACATGCAATAAGTGTTTTTGTACTAATGAGAACGACTTGTGCACTCAAATCAAATAGTGGATATTCAGTGTCATGGATAATGAGACCGCATGAAATAAGCTATTGACGGTTCGACCAGCAAGTCGAAGTAGTTACAGATGTATTATGAACTACAACAGGAGTTTTTGTTTCACCGTGTTTGGTGATATATACCAGAAGTTGAGAAAAAGTTTACTCCAAATGAAAAGTGAGGGTAAGTTGATCTCCTTCACTCTTGATGGATTTTCTTAAAGGGATGTTTTGGAGAAAAAAGGTGAGAGTTCTGCAAAGAATGTTGTTTTCCTCTTTTTTCTAAAGTGATAGAACAGGCCGAAGTTTTCCTGTGTAATGTGAGCTCCTTGTGCCGTCGTGTATCAAGCCATGGGATAAGTGAGGTCTGTCGCAGACCATGTGTTAAAAATTCATTGTAGACTCGAGAATTCTGAAAATCTTCGACCTTGGAGTGAACTGTACTTGTGATTTAATAGTGCATTTGTGATCAAATTTATATTTTTAATTTGCATTTCTTTGTATAATAACACAGAGTTCTGTATCTGTATATATATAGTGCTCGTAAATAAAAATTAAAGTTTCCCTGATCCTGAAAGCCACCCTCTTCTTGAAGCCTTTATAGGTATAGTATAGACCGAGACGTTACAACGTCCATATATAGGACAACCGTATCAAGGAATAGTTTATACAACAAAATTTTGTGTTGGGCAGCGAGAAATTTTTCAAACATTTTACGCGCTATAGTTACTTTTCGCAACTATATTACACAAAAAGCTGTAAGATAATTTTGAGTTTGTTGTATACAATGGTGCTTGTGTTCTTGTACAGAAAACGGATTGGTCAAAAATGTTGATATGCTGAGGGATTCAGTTTTGGATGTCGGCTGAACATGAAGTACGCGGATTAATTTTAATTCCCCAGTTTTCTAACTAATTTTCGAGTTTGTAGCAATATTTCCAAATTCGTCCACTTTAATGGTATAATTGGGGCGTCGTCAACATAAGCTATTAAATGACAATCTATAGCTTTAGAAATATCATTGAAGTAATGAAGAAAAAGAACTGGATAGAGGTGATAGTTTCGCGGTGAACGCCTCTGCAAATTGGTCTGAGGAAGGACATAGAATTTTCAACTCGCCCTCTAAAGTTGTGCAAAATGAAATACGAGTTAATCATTTTGATAAAAGTTCAGCCAAAAAATGGATGCCTAATCTCTAAGAAGCTGGCCATAAGTGAATCAGAGTCAATACTGTATATTAAGATGACTCAACGTAACCCCTTGAATAATTTAAAAACTGTGGAATGCATTTCTTAAAATAAATCAACTTCTTGAAGATACATCAGTGGTAGACTAGAGCTACTAATGCCTAAATATTTTTATCAACAAAAGCGTAGACATATGTGTATGCAAGAGGTCCAGCGTTGTGTGTACTCCTCACATCATGCCCCTGCCTGATTGGCAATTGGCAAGCGCTCTGAACTTTGGCACTACAAGCTTCAGGTTCAAATCCTGGCGGTCGCATGGATGTTTGTTAGTAGTTAGAGTACATGTTAAACTCTAGCTTCCGGTCTAATTAGCCTAAAGTGTGCAAAAAATGGTAGTAGAGCAACAAACTAAATCTCCTACCATGCCTTCATTGTCTTCGAATCGCCAAGGTGATCGCTTCTTTCACGCCTTGTCTATACTCTAGGTGTGGAGAATTGCAGTACCTTCAGAAACTATTATGCGTATGGCCAGCTCATATTTGAATCCGATGGAGCATGTTTGAGATATCTTAGGGAAAACATTTACTCACCACTTGCTCCTTTTAGTATTTGTGACTTCCCTCAACATAGCAATGAACTTTGTTGCCAACTGAATTAATAAACATCATCATCATTTTGAGCATATTGTATATTTATCTATTTATATTACACAGTCCAGTCACATTAATGTGACCACCTCCTACTTTTTCGACGTCAACGTGAAATAACTAATCACAAAAGGCTGGTGGCAGCACATTGCAGTGGAGTGTATATAAAGATTGTCCTAGGGCAGCATTTCAATCGTTTTCGTAATGCGAAAAGTGGCGATTTATTCGACGTCCAAAAGGGCATGATTATGGGCTTTCGGGCCAAGGGGTGGAAGCATTTCGGAAACGGCTATTTTTGTGAACTGTTCGCGTGTGCCGCCATGGTAAAAGTATACCGTGCATGGCAAAATGGCATTATCAATGGTTATGGCAATGGCCTGGTTAATGCGCCTATGCTGACTGCTGTTCATCGGCGACGAAGGCTACAATTTGCACGCCAGTACCGAAACTGGACGTCCACAGAATGGCGACAGGTGAATCATGTTTTATGCTGGCATCGGATAGATGGACGTCGGTGTACATGGCGTGAAACGTCTGAAAGCAAACACCCTGCTACAATTGCTGGAAGCAAACACCCTGCAACAATTACTTTTCCTGGCATTCACTGGGTGCACTCATCATTGTGGAAGGCACGATGGATCAGCACAAGTGCGTATCTGTCCTTGCGGACCATGCCCATTCCTACATGCGAATTATTTTCCCTCAGAATGATGGCATCTGCCAGCAGGACAATGCGAGGTGTCATACAGCTCGCAGTGTATGTGCGTGGTTCGAAGAGCACCAGGATGAGTTTACCGTACTCCCATGGCCAGCAAACTCACCGGATTTAAACCCAATCGAGAATCTGTGGGACCACCTCGATCGGGTTGTCGCGCCATGGATCCTCAACCACGTAATCTAGCGCAGCTGGCATGGCACTGGAATCGGCATGGCTCAACATCCCGGTGAACACCTTCAGAAACCTAATTGACTCTCTTCCTACATGTCTCGCAGCGGTCCGCTCTGCCAAAGGTGGTTATTCTGACTTTTGACAGGTGGTCACATTAAAGTCACTGAACTGTGTATATCTGTTTATTTAGCTTATTACTACAGGCTAAAAATTTGTATAATCAGCCTTAAATATAAAAAAAAGAAAACATTTTATCTCAGAAAAATATGTCTGTCTAATCCTCAGTGTCCTGAGAGTAATCCACTCATGGATGGAGGGAAAGGGGAAACTTCTGTTGGGATGGAGCAAACCCGTAGATAGAAATCTCACTTGGCTCCACGTCGCTGAAGAAGGAGGGAAGTGCCTTCCGGGAGGATTTTCAGGGGAAAACTACCCACCTTTTCGTATTGTATGGGTGAAACCCGCAAAACCTCCCACCAGGTAGTCCAACAAACGATGCTGACCATCACAAACGCCATAAAATCTCTTCATTTTTGAAACATACCTCCTACAACAATACCGCCAGCGGTTTGAACCTCAACCCTAATGCTTACCAGCGGCACACAATGCCACAGAGCCACGAGTCTGGCTCGCAAAAATTTAAACAAATTATTAAAAAAAAAAAAATATTAAGTTATTATAATAAAAATTTCATATTAAGTGAAAAATCGTTTGAATAAAAACTAGTAAATATATTCTCAGATCCAGTTACATTTATGATTGGATTCCATACTCATTTTACAGGGAAATTATTACAAAGTTCAAAACTTCTATCTCTTTTCTTATTGAAATGAAATAAAAATTCAATTCAATTCATAGAAATTCAATAATAATTCTTTGCCGAAGTATGCTATATCACAAAGAAAATTCAATCATGGAAACAATACTAGGAATCTTTGCAGTTTCTTCCATGATTTTATATTAAAAGCAAATAAATTTCTTGTCTATACTTTTCATATGTTGTTCGGTAGAAAATATTCTTTCAGCCATCTTCCATTCCAGCAGCGTTATTTGATACAGTTGAAATCTGAATCAGCATAAAATTCGCATTATTTTTATAATTTTTTTGATTTCAGGTGACTTTTTCATTAATCTTTCAAAATATTTACTTTGCTATTTTGCGATATTAGATTTAAAATAATAAATGCCGTAAAAATACGCCTTTTACAATGAGATGATTCCGTTTTATAACGGTGATTAAATTTACATTATTTCAATCATTAAAACAATTTTGGAATTGATACATAATGAATTGATCGTTTAAGAACACTAAAACTTCTTCTTTCAATTCAAAAAGTTATTTTTACATATTCTCTCTTGATAGTCATTGCAATGAAAAACAAACTCAATAGCCAATTTTTTTTATGGGTGTGTACAGTCATTGCAATTAAAAAAATTCAATCGCTAATATTTTTTTTACAATGTTCAGGATTTTTTCAGTTCAATTGATTTTTTCAAATAAAAATGAAACCTGATTTTATGTTATTTCAAGGAAGATTAATATTTTTTAGTCGGTACTGTTTTCTTAATATAACACATCTGCAAATACTGAATAAGATTACCTGGCATAACAGATATTCCAATATTATTCAGCTTCCATACATTTCTGCAATTAATGCCATTTCCGTTCATAAAAATATCAATAAATTTTCAAATTTCTTCAGCTTTTGTTTTTTGTTCAGAGTTTTAGAAAACAGAAATTTTTGATGAGTTGTATGTTCAAATTCGTCTCTCACAAGACAGCATTGTCTGGATATGCCTATTCTATCTTTCTACAAAAAAAAATATTATCTTCTTTTTTCCAATTATTTAAAATATAGTCTTTAAATATTATCTGCCATCTCTAAATCTTTAGACCTTTCTGTGTTATTTCATGACAATAATGACAGTATATTTACTTTGTTTCTTGTTACAACATAGCAATAATCAATGTGTTTTTCCCAATAAATATAATTAAAAAAAAATTAATATTTCATTTAAAAAATTAATATTTCAAATAAGAAATAATATTCCAATAGAACAAATATTCCAAATACTTAAAGATTTCCTTAAACAATAACTGCCATCTCTAAAACTCTACGCCTTGCTATTATTTCATGATAATAATGGCAGTATATTTACTTCGTTTCTTGTTACAATATGGCAGTAATCAATATGTTTTTATTTATGAAGAAGTATATTAATTACCTTGTAACTATATTTCAAATGTTTCAATTTAACGTCCCACATGAACTTTAATGGTTTCATTTTTGATCTGACAATTTGCATAATGGTTAATTTACATACCAAAAAATGAATAATACGCAATAGCTCCACTAATATTTTTGGTAATTACGTAATATTGCTTATAATGCGCAAAAAAATGATATTATTGATAATATTTTCTTTTCTTTTTTTATAAAGTTGTTAAATGAGCACGAAAGAAGCTACTTTATTAGAGACTTGAGTACCTCGTGCCCAACTGCAATCACAGGATTATCTGTCGATGCCCCACTATTAAAACTTTTAGGTAACTGATCGCTTATTGCTGCTTGTCGAAAAGTACATAATCGACCATTTTTAGATTGTTATTTTGCCGTCTATTTATTCGTCCACAAAGTAAACATAATTAATAAATATAAAAGAAAAGAAACTTTTCCTCCGTAATGAATATCATTTAGGTATTATGAGATATTTTTATTCTATGTTTTGTCTTTTGTTGAAATAATGTTATTTGATCTTTATAACGAAAAGCGACTTGGCGACTTTCTTTTTATTCGCCAAAATAAAGTCGCCAAGTTGTCTGATTTAAGATTGTTTGGCGACTTTCTTTGGTGAAGTTAAATAGAAATTATAAATAATTCCAGCAATAAGAAGATAACTACAGAAATTAAAATGCCAATATACATACTGAAAATAGGCATAGAAAAGAAAATAAACACATTCCGCAATAACTTTGTATTTTTAATAGGTAACACTGTAGTAATTTCTAGCAAAATCCTTGGAAAATAATTATCCTCTGACTAAATTTCTCTCCAATATTTTTATTAATTAATTATTTCAATTATCTGCCATAGTTATTTAATTTATAATTAATAGTTATTAATAATTAATCTTTAATCCTTTTATCAATTTAATTCTACGTCAACAACAAATAAATCTCAAAGTTGTAATGGACGACGATATGTAATTATGTTTTTATTATAATAGGTTATGTAACACTAGAATTATTTTTAATGAGATATTTCTTTTCTTACAGCATGCTTGTATTTATATATTTATAAGAATATTTTATTTATAGTTATATTTATGAGAACTTATCGATAACATGGATTAAGAGCAGAGGCTGTAAAATACTTCCAAGTTGTTTTTGTCATATCCCTCATAGACGGAGGGAGAGGGAGGCAACTTCTGTTTTGATGGAGCATTATTAGGTGGAAGTCGGACTTTTCGCCGTGTCGTTAATGAAGGAGGGCTTTGCCTTCCGAGAGGACTTTTAGGGGGTTTTAGTAGTTAGGGGAACTACCACGTATTTGCGTATCGTATGGGAGAAAACCTGGAAAACTCCCAAGTAGTCCGATTAATGAATCAAGATGCTGAACATCACAAAACGCCATCGAGTCTCCTCGTTTTTGAAACAGTGTCTACAACAAAGCCGATAGTGGATTGAACCTCGGCCCTAATGTTCACGTTGCCACTGAGACACGAGTCAGGTAATACTTCCATGTGTTCATGAGATTAGCAAAATAATAAAGTTTTATTTTTCATTGGCGCAACAGCCCCATAGTAGGACAAGGGGCGACCTACTGGCAGATTCCAGGACATGAGAGGCTTTATTTTTACGGGGTAGGGTTGTCAGCTCTACGCACTACGCTGCACAGTCATATTGGAACTGGACCTATGATTTAAATAGAATTCCTAACCGCTAAAAGCATCCATGACACCGCCGCGCCTCGAACTCGAAATCTGTGACACTAAGCGTTAGTCACTCCGGCCATCGGGATCCAAAGATTCACATTCATAAAAATTAATGTTATTCTAAAATATATTTTTAAAAAATTTTATTGTTCATATTACATTTTCGGATATTTATTTCTTTTAATATCAATAAAAATACTTCAGCCCGACTCGTGTCTCAGTAGCAAAGAGCACCGCTGGTGAGTATTAGGGCGGAGCTTCAATCCGCCGGCGGTATTTTTGTGGACACTGTTTCAAAAAGAGGTGACTCAATGGCGTTTGTGATATCTTGCCTTCTTAGTCGCCAGAATCTTGATTTTTTAATCGGACTATCTGGTGAGAGTTTGCCGGGTTTTCTCGCATACGATATGCATTTGCGGGGTAGTTCCTCCAGGAAGGCACTATCCTCCTTCTTCAGCAGCATCATAAAGCCAAGTCAAACTGCGACCTACAACAGTAGAACCCGCACCCTTCCCTTCCTTCGATGAGACGCCATGGGTTCTTGGACTTGGTATAGACGTTATTGTCTACCAAATGGGATAAAAAAGAACAAGTCCACTTCATTGAAAGTTTTTTAAGCATACTGCACTCTTATAACGGATTTGTTTGTCGAGTGAAAACATAAGCAAAATAGTAAATATATAGTTAATAACAATTAATACTGAAAATTTACACTGATTACACTGTCATAGCTTCAAAATATATTAATTTTTATAAATATATTTCGATAGATTCTATTTCTACAAAGAACACTTTATTCACTAACTTTTTTAGTTTTTATTGCTACAATAAATAACTGATTGGATTTATTTTTCCATTTTAAAAGCATTTAATCATAAAAAAAAATAAAACTGAGTAAATTGTTTTATTATTAACAGTACACAATTCCTTTTTATTTTTTTTCTTTTTAATAAGCTAAATAAAATGAAGCAAAAATTATTTCCTTTTTCATAACAGTAAAAAAAAAAACAAATGAAAAAAAAAGTGATTGTTAACATTGAAAAGGCGATTCCTAACATAAAACTATAAAAAGAAAGAATAGTTAGAACATTATTTGATCATTAACTTCTATCATCCCTATCTTTATGTGGAACGAAAACTGATAAAACTGCATTCACTTCCATTCATTGCAACTTTAAGTATTTTAAACAAGTGCTAAAACCCATTAATTAACCAGCATCCATAAGATAAAATATTCAATGAAATTTTACTAGCATTTTTAGGGAGGGGGAAAAAAGGAAAAAGAAAATGTCGTTAACCATTAATGACGTTTGATAGCATTTTAAGTTCATATGAAAAACCATAATTTTTTTTTCTGTTTACAGAATTGTGTTTGTTATTCATTTTTTCTATATGTATACTTTTAAAAAGGATGCTTTTATCATGCTTCTTTTAATGATTATTTTTAATTTGATGAAAAGAACTGATTATTTGGAATCGTTTTTTTTTTTTTTTTTTCAAATTTCTTAAATATTATCTAACTTAAATACAAATGCAATACTATCATTGTAACCATGTTTTCTTCCACGCAACCATGTTTTCACACGCAGTGGCAAAGGTTTGTTTCCTGGCCCTGTTACTGGCCCTGTCTAGTTCAGGAGAAAGGATCACTAGCCTCCAGACTCTGCAGCTGAGAAACGTTTAGTAACCAGGTCGCAGTTTCGCTGAAAACGTTTAGTACAGCAATCACGAGTTCGTCTGTTGAGAAAGTTTTAATTTGTAATCTCTCAATCCCCGAGAAGGCGTCCTGATGGCCACTTGGCTGGCGTTCTGGCCTTTGGTACCACAGGCTTCAGGTTCGAATCTTGGCAGGGGCATGGATGTTTGTGGTGGTTTGGAATGTTATTATTACACTGTAGGTTCAGTCAAATTAACCTAAAGGGGGCATAAGATAACAGTAGACAAAACTTGAAACCAAACCTTGATGCAACCATGTTTTCACCCACTCACTGGCAAAGGTCTCTGTGGCGTTCAGGAGAAATTTCGTGGTCAGGAGGACTTTTCCGAAGACTCTCACAACTGAGGAAGTATACTTGGCAACACACGCTGCCAAAAGCTGAGAAACGTTTAGTACAGCGCAGTCAGGAGCGTCTCATGAGAACTTTCTAGTTTGTAATTTCTCATTCCGAGGGATGGCCAGTTGGCTAGCGCTCTGGCCTTTGGTACCATAGGATTCAGAGTCGAATCTTGGCTTCAAGCATGGAAGTAATTGTTCAAATTTGAACTCTTTGAACTGTGGTCCTTTTAATTTGCCCAAGGTTTTGCACAAAATGACCGTAGAGAGATAAACCATCCAGAGGGATCCAATCCTGTGTATTCCCAGTCTACAGACTCTCACCCAGAGAGATAGTATATTCATTGCCTGCCGCGCAAACCTAAATATCGGATTAGAAGTGGCGTCCTTCCACGAGTCTAGAATTATCTGTCTTTAAATGTGTTACATATTGCATGTCTCTAATTTCATGCGTGTGGGTCAATAAAACTATGAGTTCCCAAACTGTCTCAACCCAACCATACCCAGCTACACTACAATATTAAAAATCAATTAAGACCTTATAGATATGATTATAAATCTAGCTGCACAACCGACAATACTACAATATTAATAATCAATTAAGACCTTACTGATATGATTATAAATTTTGACTTGCTTCAATATTAAACAAAAAAAAAAATGCAACGAATCTTCAATAAAATGTCCCTCGATAAAAAAAATCTTAAATTAATTTTTATTAAAAAAAATCTCATCAAAACGTTCATTAGAATAAATTGTAACAGTAATCTTTAAATTGCGTAGGAGAAAAATAATTATTCATAAAAAATAATGAACTTATTTTAATTATATTTTTAATAAGATGCATTGATCAAAACGTGGAATTATTCGCAAGAAAGATAAAAAGAAATTAATGAAGCCATTGAGTTTTCAGGAAGAATAATAAAATGTTTTACATCACACTTATATAATTGTAAAAAAAATGTACACCTATTAATTAAAAAGATTATTTTGTTAGTTTTATTTTTTGAAATTAATCAGAGCTTTAAAATGAAAGAATGTATTAAAAATATTTAACAAAAATTGAGAAAATTACATATTTTAATAGGCATCGGAATACTTTTTTTTTATATAAATCGTTTATAATTTGAGCATAACTTGTATTTTTAATTTCAAACAAAATTTTTTCAATAAAACTCTTTCAAACTTTTCAATTAAATTTCTACTGAATTAAAAAGAAATTGAAACATCATACATATATTTCAATCCAATTTTATTCATCTTTGAAAATATTTAAATTACCTTGAATTTCATTATATTTATTCTAATTCAAAAATAATATATATTTTTGTTTTTAACGTTATTTGAATGCCTTAAAAAGTGAATAATATTGATCAGGAAAAAAATTATTCAAGATATTATCATATAATCATTAACTGTGATTATTTCTATTGTCATTTAAAAACAATGAATTTAAACATAAAGTAATAATATTCTGTACCTATATATATATATATATATATTTCTCAAGATTACGTGTGTGTGTACCAGCCTGTGCACATCGTCAATTTCCATCTAAATTTTACCAAAATTGGCAGGGATACCTGCAAAACATAGATCAATGAAAAAAAAAATAATGAAATTGAATTAATATTCGTTGAAAAATACTCATTTATGTTTTACGCCAATTTGGCGACTTTAAAGCATTTTTCATCTAGATCAAAAAGAAAATTTTTAAAAAATTTGTTTAAAAATTTTTGCATTAATTTTATCCGTAGCTAAATATAAGTTTAGGGGTCAAAAAAATTTGGAGATTTTTCGTTGTCGCCAAACGAGAGATTTTCTGGTTAACAGTAAATGATTTGAAAAAAATTAGACTGTTAAGTTTCCCCTTTCCCTATGTGAATAAGCAGTTTATTTTTTATGTTATTGAATGCCAATAAGATGAAGCAGTTTTTATTCAACAGACTAAAGGGACGTGACCTAAAATAAATAAAACTTTCTTTTAGCTTTATGGCATTGTCAGTAGCGTTGTTGTGTGTTTGTGTTCTTGTGTTAAACTTATTTGAATGTTAAATTTAAATATTTTCATTATATTGCACTTTTATTTGATTCATATTGCTTTAGTATTATTTCAAAATTAGAATTTGCAATTGTAATGAAATATATTCATCGTAGAATTTGAAATTCTCCAATCTTGAAGTGAACTGGATATTACATTTTCATTTCTTTCGTTAAAATAAAGTTCTGTATATAAATATATAAAATGCTTGTAAACAAAAATTAAAGTGTTCTCAAAACGTGAAAGTGGCCATCTACAATAGTGAGTTATCTGTCTATATAGGCAGAGCCGTTACATTATGAACAAAATAACTTCAAAGAAACTTCAATAAAAATGGCAAATAAGTCTTTCTAAAAACTTCTATTTAAAAATAATTCCACAAATATACAAAATAAACTTTCAACACATTTATATTTTTCCAAAATATGAATAAAATCTAAAAGACCACAAATCTTAACTTGGACCCTTGGGATTTTCTTTACGCCACACTTGGTTAGCTGGAAAGTTATTTTCTTTAAAAGAAAAAAATTCGGAAAAGTAGAAATAACGCCATTTTTATACCATCATCTTTAGCTCCGGGAGACAAGCAGGAACATTGGACTCGAAGGCAGTGAATGATAATTGGCAATGAAAACATTGACCCAAGCAAGAAACCAATTTCGAGTGGTCAGCACATTGGACGCCGGTCAAAAGAATCGGCGAAAGGCGAGGGGGTCACAGTTCACAAATAACTTTCTTATCGCTGTCAATGCCCGAACGAGAAGACATTTTGTTTGTTATCCCCCTTTTCTGTGGATGAAGGCGAGTAAAAATAAGCGAGCAAGATAAGAAAACGCAAAAAAGAACTATTTCTGTTGGAACGCCATCTCTTTCTGCCCCCAAAACGGAAATGAAATCCTGGACTTTTCGCTGTTAGGAACAAAAGCGAATTGAATTAGGTTCTCTTTTCTACTCACTTTTTTTCTTCCATTTGGTCCCCTTTTTTTTTTTTTTTTATCATCTCTTCTTATTTTCACTGCGTGTTGTCATTAGATTGTCTTCTGCTTGGGCTGTCACCGATCTGAAATTTGGGTCACGCGATCAGATTTTGGGTGTCAGAAAACCGCCTCGGTCAGTTACCGAGATCCCGTGTCAGTGGTTTTCAAAAAGTTATACGACTCGTGTCTTTCAAAATCGAAGACACTTTTTTTCCGCCCTGACCAGTTTATTGAAGATGTAACATCATTGTAGGTTAGCTTCTTCAGGCAATTATTAATATTGGTAACATGGATACCATGCAAAAGGAAATATTGTTTCAAGAACTTTTACAGAGTTATCAATATTACTCCGTTAATTTAAAAAACTTAAATTTGATGCATTTCATTTCAGTTAAACTTTTCAAAAATTAGTTATTTTAAAATGTATGGTTTTTAATTGCAATATGTTATATATTGCTCAAAACATTTAGGGGATATTATGACTTTGGGTAAAACTGACGAAAATGTTTTGGTGGCTTATACATAGACTGAACATTCTTGCAAAAGATATGAAAAGGAGAAGAATCAATGAACAATGAATAATTAAATTTTATTGACGATATTTGTCAAATATAAAATATAGGCATCGTATATTAACATAAACTAACAAAATGGGAATTTTTAAATAAAAGGGCTATTGTTTTTATCGAAAGAGGCAATGAATCAATGAGTAACAATATTCTGATCTGTAGAAAAGAGCTTTTAAACTGCTAAAATATTTCTAGTGGTCATAAGAGACAAGCAACTCTTCTCATAATGTCCCAGACATTATATATTGGGATCTTTCATATAAAATATTAATCATTAGGATTTTCCCCGAATAAAAATTGTCCACTAGCTGAGCACAGATGTGGCCTGGCATTATCATCCGTGATATAATTTTTACTAATTACTATTTAAACTACAACATAATCTCATCACTATATCACCATTAAAAACTTCATAATGCTCAGGTAGCTGCAGCATTGAAAAATTCAGGCCCAGACCTTCACTCCACTAGAGACTTGTAGGCCGACACTTTACACTCTTTTTTTTTTTTTTGTTGGAATTATTCTTAGACCATTACTAATTTACGTAAAATAATATGTATTATTAAAAACAATATTCACAGAATCTGATTTCAATACACTTTCTTATAATTTAAACATTAAATTTTACACTAGTATGCACTAGATAGATTCTTTTTTATACAATTTTAAAATTAAAAACTTCTCAAGTTACAATAACCTTCGTTTAATTTTTTTAAAAATATCAAAAAAAACATTTAAAAGAGATTAAATATCAAAAAATACTTTGTAAATAGACAGTTTCAATTTACGGAATGAATATCATGGAATCTTTGACAAAATATGTATACGATACATTGAATATCCATAAATCTTTGAAATCGACAGCAAAAAAAGAAGTAACCTGAAAGCTCAAATTCTTTAAGATTCCTTACATCACAAACCAGCTTTTATTTTGAGAAGCAAAAAAAAAAACTTCTGAAGCAGCTAATCTTCCAACAGCCTCCTTTCAAAATGATGTCTAAGTCCGTAATCTTTGCTGAGGCAAACGCCATCTATTTATTTATCCTTTAGACGGAGGACTCAAATGAAGGTTCTTCTTACCAAAGAGAAGACCTGGATATCTTAACGGATTACCCGGGAAAAAGCTTCAGCCTTTAAAACTTCTGAAACCCCATGTCATTAAAATAAGGTGAACTCCTTTTTTCCCTGATTTTTCTATCCATTTTCTTTACGGACATTAGATTTTTTTTTTTTTTTTTAAAGTTTAGATGATTGAAAAAATGGCGATCTTGAATTTTAAGAATATTTTTTGTAAGGAATTTTTAAAAGAAAGATTTCTTTTTTTTTTTTTTCATTTTTAAACCGAAATAACTTTGCTGCGTATTATGCATTGAAATTTGTAAAGCCAAAAATAAAAAAATATATAAATTTATAATAATAAGAAAGTGAAATATAAAGCTTATTTTTATTTTTTTGTTTGACAGGAAAAATAAGCAACGTTGAAAGTTGGTGGCTCTTAAAATTGAATAAAAATTAAAAAGCAAATTTCGAAGCATTTTTAATTTTAATAGGAAATATTGATTATTATTTTTAAACTGAGAATAGAATATGGTATTTCTCCTTTTTCGTAGCAGTAATTTATCAAAATATTTTATTTATTTCTTAAATATGAGTTATTTTAAGAAATAACTTTTTAAATGCACAAAACATAATTTAAATGTAAACTATCGTTTTCAATACTTCATAGTTTCCAATAAATTTTCATCTGATGAGAAATTCAATAATGGTGAATACAGTAAAATTTTGTTCTCACTGGAAGAGTTTTGGCATTTCATTCCCAGGAGAGAAATGTATGTTATTTGACAAGTATATAATAATAGCCCATCGTTCAAATTTGACAGCAGACAAGCAGTATTGTGGATGGTTATATTATATGTAATACGTGTTTTTGTACTAATGAGAACAACCTGTAAGTCGAACTCCTTTGTGGTTTTGTGTAACACGCCGTGCGAGAACTCTGAAAATCTCCAACCTTGGAAGGAACTCGATAACTTTACATTTTCACTTCTTTGTATAATAAACAGGAGTTATATATATATATTTTATATACTACTGTGCCCAAAAAGTAAAAGCAATTTTCAGTTTAAACTTCCCGGGCATATGAAATTTCAATTTTTTTTTTTTTTTCGTTTTTAGGTTGTTGCCACTGTTCTTGACATCTGTATGAAATTTCACGTCAAAAATATTCTATAGTGTTTGAGTTAAGCTTGGTTTTGTGAGACGCTTTTCGGCGATTTTTGAAATGTCTGAATTAATTGAGTAAAGTACTTGCATTAAATTTTGTTTGCAGAATGAATATTCGTGTGCGGAATGTTGCAGAAGACATTCGGTGAGAAAATTATATCGGAAAGAAATGTTTAGAAGTGGTATAAACAGTTCAAAGAAGGCAGAGAATGCGTTGAAGACGAAGAGACCTCTGATCGACCATCAACCTCAACCGACGAAGCTCACGTCCAAAAAATTAAAGATTTGGTCCTTTCAAACCGTCGATTTATAATTAGAGATCTTGCTGCTGATGTTGTAATTTCAAAAGGATTGGTCAATTCCATTTTGGGTCTCAAAAGCGTCAAATCTAGATTGGTTATGAAAACACTGAATTTTGGGAAAAAATATCGTCGCGTTGAAGTGTGTGAAACAATTCTTTCTCTGACTATCAGGACAAGTTGAAATGCATCATAACTGGAGATGAGACTTGGATTTATGCTTACGAAGCGGAAACAACCAGAATTGACATGTCCGGACATGTCAAATTCCCAACTGGTTTTCCGGTTTGAAAGCCCAGCTCACAAACTGTTCGCCGTCCAGCTAATGGCCAAGTGATAATGTTCAATATTCATAGATGCTTTATCATGCACAACACACACACACACACACATAGAAACCCTTTGTTAGCCATTGTATATAAATAAATAAATAAACAAATTTATAAACATATATATATACACCACCGATACTCGCTATTACCTATCTACTACCTATATATAGAGAGAGATAGATATTTACTTTGTAGTAGCTTCGGGCATGCAAAATGATCGTGTTTCCTATTCACTCCTTGTTTGAGCAGTGCAGCTTATATGTATTCTTCACATAATAAAATAATGAATTACACGTATATATGTGTATGCATAATCCCTAATTTCAGAAAAAAAGCATGAAACTTCTCGATCGATAGTATGATTGCCATGTGGAAGTTGTCTGGATTTTTCTTATAAGGCACATAAATGAGGGACAAATACACTTAAGAGTCTCCCGACATTACAGGTTAATATGCTGTTCAGTTCATATATTAGTAAACATGAGGCTCATCGATGTTCAACAAAAAACTGGTTTCTTTAGTAGGCTCCAGATAAATGAATAAAAATCGAATATTTATATTAAACACTTACAATCTTATAAAATGTTTCTTTAAGTAAATTAAGACACAGGTTATTGATCCATTTTATAATGTCTATTACTCTATGTTACTTTGGTATTTGGTGTTTCGGGCTCGAGTACCAGTGGTGCCATGAATGTTTGTAGGGCCTGATGACAAACTGGCTAGCGATCTAGCCTTTGGTACCACAGGCTATAGGTTCGAATCTTGGCGAAGACATGGATGTTTATGAGGGGTTTGAAATCCACGTTAAACTGTAGGTGCCAGTCTAATCAACTTGAAGTATGCAAAAAATAATATGAGAGCGACAAACCACACCAATCCTCGTGTATTTAAAGTCATGTATGTATATTTTGAATTTTTATTTTGTATATCTCAGTTTATTGAAGCGGAATTTCGATTTCAAAGAAAGTGGATTTTATACTTTCCGACGGAATTTCCTTTTTAGATCCTTCCTCCTCACCTTCAAAGAAACGCAAAATCGTCTCAAATGGAGCGATGCCGCGAAACCTGCGTTTCGGAACCGCCATTAAAAATAATTGCTTCCAACGATCGAAATCGGGCGGTTCATTTCGAGAAATGGATTTAATTTCACATCAAAATCCGAAAGATTCAAATTTCAAACGACATCTGAATTTTCGGGATTTATTAAAATATATATTTAATGTTTAGTCTTTTGAAATCTAATTGCCTTTAATCTCGTTTAATTAAACGCTCCGGCGATAGCTCAATGTTAATTTACGTAATTAACCTAATTGTCCATTAACTTAACGGAACGGTTTCCCCTGCAGTTTGCGCTTGTCGACTTGTTTTCCTTGTTCCTTAATCTAAGTCATTTAACGGAAAGTTAACGATACGGGGAGGGTTGACTAAAGAATAAAAACGAAATTACCGAGAGAAAATTTTCAGAAATGGATAGTTTTATAAAGGTCTCATATTTTTCGAATTAAACATTACTAAGAAATATTCTTATCCTTTAGATGATTAAAATAATAACTAGTGTTGTCATTTCAAACAGACAATTGATTTATTATACAACTTACAATGACTCGATATTTAAACCATTCCATTTTATTAGCAGGTGGGAATTTCAAAACTAATATGAATTTGTTTGAACATTCCATTTTAATTCAAAAAAAAAAAAAAATTGAAATAGTGTTGTCATTTAAGAACTTACAATGAAATTTCAAAAGGTACATTATCTGCTGATGTTCAATGGTTTGTTTTGAAAACTAATATAAATTTTAATTTAACCAACGAAGAAATATATTTATTCTTTAGCTGATTAATAATAATTTTCAATTGGAATAGTGTTTTAATTTCGAATAGACGATTGAATTATTGTGCAATTTACAATGACTCGATGCTTAAACCGTTGAATTTTCTGGTGGGTAAATTTCATTCATTCGTTTACTTTTAAACTGTAGGTACCAGGTCTAATTAAGCAAATGCTGGGTAGCTTCCCTAATTGCCCTCCCCCAAAAAACCGCTATGCACGCATTCAGCGACTCGAAGCCAAGTCAGACTTCTACCCTTCCATCACATCAAAAGCTGTTCCACCCTTTCCCTCCTTCCAGGAGTAGATTACTCATGCGATGTTAGTCCATCACTGTAGGGCACTGAGGATTAGTTACAGCATAACAACAACAATGTGTTTGAACATCTGTCATCGTATGATAGATATACTTTTAATTGAAGTTGTTCCTTTCTCCATATTCATAATGTGGGAAAATCTTTTGGGAAGCAATTATCTCTTTTTTCCCCCAATCATGAATTATTCGTGGTAACTTATATGGAATGCAAAGGTGTGTAATTTATTATAAAAAATATGCATTTATTATAGTTGTATTTGTTATAGGGCATATTCAGAAATATTTAAAATTCATTTCAAACTATAAAAATTCGGTATATTTCGGGAACGGCTTTAAGGTAAAAGGCAATCTGTTCTTCCATCCAATCCCAATCAATACAGAGCACTCCCTCTCTCATTATCAAAGAAGCAACTTGCTTCTTTGTTTCAGAGCGAATCTCCAAGACGAGGACTATTATTATTATTATTTATATTTATATTTTTTACTTGTAACCATTATGGTTTTAAGATTATAAAAAAGCAATAGAATGCAATAGAAATTACGAATAGGATGTCATGGTTTTGTAAAGTCAATGTTTAATGTTCGTGTCAATAGCGCTATAACTTTCGTAATCGACAAACCAAACCCATACAATAAGTAAATGCTTCGTAGTTTTCCCTAAAAGCTCTCCCGGAAAGCACTGCCCTGTTCTTCAGCGACTCGGTGACAAGCCCGACTTCTACCAACGTGCGATGCAGCACAACAGAAACTGCTTCATTCACGAATAGACTACTCATGCGGTGTCCATCTCGCGCTGCCGGACATGGAGGATTAGTCACAAAACAACAAAAACTGCTTCATTCACGAGTAGACTACTCATGCGGTGTCCATCTCGCGCTGCCGGACATTGAGGATTAGTCAAAAACAACAAAACTGCTTCATTCACGAATAGACTACTCATGCGGTGTCCATCTCGCGCTGACGGACTGCCGGACTACTCATGTGGTGTCCCTCTCGCGCTGACGGACATAGGATAAGTCACAAAACACAGAAACTGTTTCATTTTCGAATAGACTAGTCATGCAGTGTCCATTGAATATCTCAACAAAAACTGCTTCATTCACGAGTAGACTACTCATGTGGTGTCCCTCTCGCGCTGACGGACATGAGGATTACTAGACTACTCATGCAGTGTCCATCTCGCGCTGCTGGAGTGTTTCTTTAACGTGGAAACGTCCTTTTGTAAAGTAACAATTATCTCTTCTTTCCACCAATCGTGAATTGTTCGTGGTAATGTACATGAAACACAAAGTTCTGAATAAACAAGCAACATAAAAAAATTTAAAATCAATTCCTACTTTTTTTTTCACTATATTGCGGAAAAAGTCTTTTATAAATAATTTTTTTAAGTTTATCTGGAGCCATCTATTGGTAGATATATGCAACTTAAATTTAAAAAAAAAAAATTAATTAATTAAATTTAATAAATGAATTAATATTTGAAAAAAAAAACATATTAACATCAAGTGTCATCCCCTATAAGTTCAAAAAATGTATTTGAACTTGAGTGGAGGAATAAAAAGTATTTTATGAACGATTGAAAATTAGAACAAGATATATATAGGCAGAGTATAAGCTAATAGAAGGAATTGAAAAATATGTTTCTATTATAGCTATATTTGTTATAGGGCAGATTATCTTTCAATAATCTCGTCTCTCTAAACGCTCCAAATGCGGGGTAGTTACCCCCTAAAACTCTTTCTGGAAAGCACTGCCGTGTTTCTTCAACATTTCGGAGCAAATTCAGACTTCAATCTGCGGATGCTCCATCATAACAGAAGTAGCCCCCTTTCCCTCCTTCCATGAGTAGACTATTTATGACGTGTCCATCCCGCGCTGCCATCCATCCCGAGCTGGATACTGAATATTAGTCAAAACACACAACGACAAAAAGTGCGTTTGAACATTTTTCATTGTATGATTATGTACTTTATTTGGAGTGGATCCATTTTGCCATATTTATAATGTGGGGAAAGTTCCTTGGGTTACAATTATCTCTTCTTTCCTCAATCATGAATTGTTCGTGGTAACCTACATGAAACATAAAGTCCTGAATAAAAAATATTTAATTATTGTAGTTATATTTGTTATAGTGCATATTCAAACATATTTAAAATTCATTTCCACACTATAAAACTCGGTACATTTCGGGAACAGCTTTAAAAGGTAAAAGCAAACTGATCTTCCATCCAATCCCTATCAATACATAGCACACTCCCTCTCTCATTATCAAAGAAGCATCTTGCTTCTTTGTTTCAAAACGAATCTCCAAGACTATAATTCGTCTTTCAATAATCTCGTCTCTCTAAGCGCTCCAATTTAATAAAGCGCCACCCTGTACCAGAGAATGAAAGTTAATATCGTATGAGTAATTTCGAAGTTCTATATGCATTATTGAAATCCGCTATTTGCTCAGTTTCATTCGCGTAATAATCTTCGGAAACAGTTCGTTTTACCATGGCAAGAAAGCTTTTCTTCATATTCAGTGCGCGTTTAATTTAGAGCTTTGCGTTTGTCGTAATGCATTTTCTTTGAAATCCAAGGCGCTTTTACTTTAAAGAAAGGCGAAATTGTTTCTTATGGCTTCGAAAATCCTGCTTACTTTGGAGGCTAATTTTGTAGTAGGAAGAGATGAGATTTTGTTTGCAGATCCTGAAGTTTGGCTGAATGTTATGGAAGTCTGAATGAGTGTTTATCGAGTCTATAACAAAAGCAATTAAGGATTGCTTCCTGGATAATCAGGCAGGGGTATTTTAAACCTATGCCTTCTGGTTTAATAAAAAAAAATTTGAGCTTTATGCAGTCTTCTGAAAAAGAAGGAACTGCTTTAGATGAAAACATTTGTAAATTTGTTTAAAAATTGATAATCTGTTTTTCTTAATAATTCTGTGTTCACTATTTTTAATTAAAATGAAAATTGAGTGGAGTTATTCACTCTTGAAGATTCTGAAGTATGGCTGAATGTTATGGAAGTCTGAATGAGTGTTTGTTGAGTCTATAACAAAAGTAATTAAGTATTGCTTCGTGGATAATCAGCCATGGGTATTTTAAAACCTACACCTTCTAGTTTAATAAATTTGTGCACTTCACGCAGTCTTCTGAAAAAGAAGGCACTGCTTTAGATAAAAAAGTTCTTAGCTTTTTTTTAGCAATTATATATAAAAATAGAGGCAGAAAGGAAAAAAAAAATGCTATTTAATGCTTATTAAAACTATTAATTCTTGATTATATTATTATTGTTTATTCTTTATTATCTCCCCCTTTCTCTCCTTCCATGAATAGATTACTCATGTGAAATTGGTCCATCTGTGCAGGGCATTGAGAATTAGTCACAGCACAGCAGCAAAAACAATGTGTTTGAACATCTCTCATTGCATGATAGCTATACTCTAGTTGGAGTTGTTCTTTTCCCCGTATTCAAAATGTGGGAAAATCTTTTTGGGTAGCAACTATCTCTTCTTTCCGCCAATCAAGAATTATTTGTGGTAACTTATATGGAATACAAAGGCCTGGACAAATATGTATTTATTATAGTTATATTTTAATATAGCGCTGCCTGATGCTGAGTATTACTCCCAACTCAACAACAAAAAGTGCGTTTGAACATTTTCATTGTATGATTATGTACTTTTTTGTAGTGGTTCTATTTTGCCATATTTATAATGTGGGGAAAGTTTCTTGGGTAACAATTATCTCTTCTTTCCGCCAATCATGAATTGTTCGAGGTAATCTACATGAAACACAAAGTTCTGAATAAAAATATTCATTTATTGTAGTTATATTTGCTATAGTGCATGTTCAGAAATATTTAAAATTCATTTCCACACTATAAAACTCGGTACATTTCGGAAGCGGCTTTAAGGTAAAAGGCAAAATGATCTTCCATCCAATCCCAATCAATACATAGCACACTCCCTCTCTCATTATCAAGGAAGCATCTTGCTTCTTTGTTCCAGAGCAAATCTCCAAGACATAATTCGCCTTTCAATAATCTCGTCTCTCTAAACGCTCCAATTTAATAAAAAGCGCCACCCTGTACCAAGAATGAAAGTTAATATCGTATGAGTCATTTCAAAGTTCTATATGCATTATTGAAATCCGCTATTTGCTCAGTTTCATTCCCGTGATAATCTTCGGAAACAGTTCGTTTTTACCATGGCAAGAAAGCTTTCTTCATATTTAGTGCGCGTTTAATTTAAAGCTTTGCGTTTCTCGTAATGTATTTTCGTTGAAATCAAGGCGTTTTACTTTAAAAAAGGCGAAATTGTTTCTTA
>BPLR01000542.1:0-60138 GCA_021605095.1 Caerostris extrusa | reverse complement strand
AGAGATCACGGCACTCATTAGTAGTTTGCACCAAAGAGGAACAACGAAGAGTGATCCGATTCCTCTGATTGGAGGGTGTCAAGGGTTTAGAAATTCAACTATTATTGTAATATGGGGAGGTGCACTATCACATAAAATTGTGTTTTTGTGTATCGAGAAGTAGCCGAACAAGTGTATCGCATGAAGAGGAAACAGGACGGCCATCAACCTCAGCTACATGAAAACATTCAGGAAGCCGGAGAGATGGTTTTGGAGAATTGTCATCGATGAGATAGAGTGTGTGTTGAACATCATTCATGGTTCTGTAATATAATATCCATGACGAACTCGGCTTTCATAGAGACTGCGTACGGTGTGTACCAAGCAAGCCTGTAGCCTTACAAGCTGTTACATAAGGGTCTCCATCTTACTTTCATTCGTTTGGGCCGCTCAATGATGTCTTGCATAGTTCGCCGATTTGCCATTGACATGAAAAATGGGGTGCAAAAGTGGCTTCACGATCAATTGGAAACCTTTTATTTGTAAGAAATACGTAAGTTTGTTTTTATGATAAAGAGGGAGAGTACACAGAAAAATGATGTGCATACTGTGACCCTAGCTTCATGTAAATAAACTGTAGAATGGAAAGTATAGATAATTTTTGACTTAACCTCATATATTTTTTTTTTAATATTTTAATAACTATCATACTTATATATTTCCACAAGACTAAAACCCAATATTTTCTGTAACTTTTGAAATAATAAAAAAAAACCCCTCAAGATTTTGAGGGGGAACCTACAGATTGGCAGCTTTGGTGTTGACCTTCCTTGATACATAGGATGCACAAAGGGCTGCCCTGATCAGATAATTCAGACTCTATTACCAATTAAGAGCCCCTGGCCAAGGATTGCTGCCTTTAACAAGCAGAATGTATGATGAACTCTGATATTTGAAGACACATGAAAAATACTACAATTCAAATTCTCTTGAGGGTTCGATGCCGAGAAAGAGTTGAGTTGAATTGCTATCGAGGCCAGAAGTTTTGTGCAAGGCTGCTCTAGGTTCAGTATTGATTTCTGCAGAATTATTTATGAATTTAATGAAGTCTTCTCCCCTTTCTTCTTTGGTACTGTATGTATACAGCAAATATCATTCTGCTACTTGTTTTTTCTTTTCTAGAGTTAAAAAAAAAAGTGACCACCATGTACTTTTGGTAATGTTTGTCGCTCTACGGTCATCTAATGCACACGTGAGCTAATTAGACTGGGACCTACAGTTTAAGGTGGATTCCGGAACCACTCACAAACAACCATGCCACCGCCAGAATACGAACCTGAAGCCTATGGTACCAATGACCAGAGCGCTAGCCACTTGGATACCAGGCCTCTTTTGGTAAAGAGTTTTATATGCAAGATGATCTGGAAAAATACTTTGTGTTATGAAAATGCTCTAAAAACAGAGTAACAGAAAAAACAGCTAAGGCAAAAAAAAAAAAACAAAAATAAATAAAAAAAAAATAATAAAAATAAAAAGCTTGTGGAAACTAAAATTATATTAATTTGTTTAATTAGACATTGTACTAATTAAATTTGTAGTAAGTAGTTTATATTATAATTCGTTAATTATTCCAAGAAATATGTATGCTTTTGTCACATGGATTTGCTGCCAAAATTGTAGATTCTTTAACCGTGACTGTAGCTGTGTTATTTTTTCGAAAACTCCTCAAGATACCCTGTTTCCTGAACACTCTGTATATATGATATAATAGACAAATATATTAAAATACACGCACGATATATAACAAAAGTTTTATTGTTGCGATACATTAAAATACCTCGCCTTTTAATACGAAAAAATGTGAGTTATTTCTCGAGATCATGCACACTTTTTATAATTAATGGATGGGATTTATTAACAAAGCCTTTTCTTTAAAAAAAAAAGGAAACACTGCTTGTTTACCAGAAAAGATAATCGTGCATGTAACATATATGATGCCATTTAAAAATAACAAGGATGGAACTACACGTTTTTTCGGTTGGGAAAAAAATCTTAAGGTTAAAGAAAGAAAAAACAATTTTTTTTTTACAGTGAATGCAAGCAATATAATTTAGGAGATTAAACCAGCTTTAAGCTTTTTCTGTCCATTTTTATGATAAGCTTGGAATATTTATTCGACACTTTATACGCATTATGGATGGCACGATAGTTAATAATAACCAATTTTTAAAGTTATTTTTGTTTGTTTCTTTTTTTTTTTTTATGTTTCATGTTTTTCCATAGTATATTTTTTTTCGTCATTCCTCTGCTTTAGGCAATCGAATTTTCCTCTGTTTGTCTTGTATCGTTTTATAACTTTTTATTTAATGCAAGATATTTTCCCCATTTCTTTGTCCCCCTCCCCTCTAGAAGTCGTTTTTTTCGTTTCCTTCTATATGTACGATTTTCTTAACACTGGACAAGATTATGGTTAATTAACATGAAAACCAACAATAAGTACAAATACTGAGTAATAAAAGTGATATATTTCTTGAATGTGATAAGAATGGAAAAGTATAATATTTTATTGTTTAAATATTTGCAGAAAAATTATTCGTTCCCAAACCAGGAAAAAATCATAAAATGATGAATTCTTAAAGTTAAAAATTATCAATTATTTAATTCAATCAAAGAAACAACAGCGATTATTTTTGTTGTGTTCTAAAAAATAAAAAAACGATTCTAAAAGGGAGAGAAATAGAAAATTAGAATTTTTTTTCGTAGTTTTTGGCTACGCGTCAAATATAAGAATAATAAATTTCGAATAAAAAAAAAATTGGTTTCTAAATGTCATAGACTCAACTTTTAAGACACACAGTTAGACAGACAAATAAACAAATCTCTGGAGATTATTACACAGAGAAAGTTTCTACAAAATTTGTCCATAGTTTAAATTTTTCTAAAAGTAAATCCTATGTAAAATAATTTTCATTGTTTCCAATGGAGAAAAAAATTCCAATTATGCATAAATGTGCTGGTTTATTTTGTTGTTAATTTATTTTCCCTGCAATATTTATTTTTGTTTTCTTGTCTGAAATGTATGATGAGAAAATATGTAGTATTAAATATCATATATACTTTTACTATTCTTGTTTTAATATTTTTTTTAATTCTATCTATATACCTATAAGTAAGCGCTTGTTTCACATCTGTTGATTATTTGATCAGTTTGTAATGATTGCCAATCTCCATAAAATTATTTAAAAAATAAAATTGTCCTGCACTATCTAATTCACTGTAAAACACACACTAAAAGGCGCTCTGCATGTTTGCAAGGAAGAAAAAAAGAAAAAAAAAAAAAAAAAAAAAAAAAAAAGGGAGGGAGTGTCAAAATATTAAATTCACATTAAAATGTGCAAAAGTATAAAAATAATGGTAACGCCTGCATATTACTTAATTGGAACTCGTACGAAAGTGTTCTAATGATGTGTATGATTTATGATGAGGATCCTATACAAAACTGAATACTGTGCTGTTGTTTCTTAAATGGCAACTTGATCTGAGATCATTCGCCAGTGGAATGGCAAATATGAAGTTGGAACTAATAACTTTTTGAACTCAACAAGAGGTCGAATGACAGTCTGGGAATGAGGACTTTGGACGTGCCTTATCATTATGGGAATCTGAGTTTCGCCAGTGGTGATTAAGAGTGCTTGCATTTCACCTCCCTGACGATGAAATGCTCAGTTCCAAAATTGTACAGCATGTGAATTTCAAATGTTTTGGTGAGATTGAACAAAACATCAACGGAGTTCTTACAGATGCTAACTCAGGCTTAAGCCTCCTTCACACTAAGGCGTGCACAACAAAGAGACATTTTTCGACCCGTTCACCCGGAAGCGGCAGAAATTGCTTTGCGCCGAGTGAAATACGATTCTTATTGGCTCAATCCATATCACATGACGCGCCAAGAGTTTGAGAGTTAAAAGTTGGTCGCGTCATGTCGAAACTTGCGATTGGTTAACGCTTCGCATCGTTACGCCTTGGAAAAACGCCTTACACTTACGCGTTACGCGCAGAAAGAGGTTTAAAGGCTACTTCCCACCGAGGCGACGACGCGACATGCGCCAGGCGAGAAAATCGTCAGAAATAGCATTACGCCTGAGTGAAGTTCCGCTTGGAGTTGAAAGTGGGTCAACTCAAAGCGGTGCATTTCAAACCGGTTTCAGGCGACCGTGGTGAGGCTAGTGATTGGTTCAAATCTTGTCGCTTAAATCTTCTCGCCTCGGTGGGCACGAGCCTTTATGGAGAAGTGTTTGAGTGACACAAAGGAATCACTGAGGAAGTGGAAGACGACAACTTCAAATAAATAAATAAATAAATGAATAACAAAAAATATATAAATCAATAAAATAATCGGTCGTTTTATTCCACGCAGACTGAGTGCCGAAATGTTATTTGAATTTACCAACTTTGACCAAGACACTGAGTGGGAAATGTTGAGGGAGGATCTCGACTAGAAAAAGATTGTGTCAAAATGGTTCCTGGCGTTCTTACACCTTAACAAAGAGCACAGTGCGTGAGGCAGTTTTTGGTTGAAATCCCTGGAGCATCCTCCATATTCCTCTGATTTAGAATCATGTGGCTTTTTCCTTTTTCCCATAATTAAAATCTATGTTGAAAAGAACCCGTTTTGAGTGACTGCAGGCTGTGAAGAAGAAAACGCAACAGCTATTAAAAACAGTTACCAGAAAAACAACTACAACCATACATTAGTAATAAAGTTACCTCGGGGTTGCCAGATTGAGGAAAACATACTCTTCACGTGACTTTTACAAACGACACGATCCACTGTCAGAAGTGACGCGATGGCTCGTCACTTTCATGGTGACACTACAGTACTGTTCACTTGTGTTATAGAGGAAAACGAGCTAATATTGCTCTATAGACATAGAGTGCGCTCATTTAGAATGAGTTTTAGCATTGCATTTCATGGTTTTAATGTTGAGCACATGCGATGATAACTTGGCGATTTTTGCCAATAAACTTTACTGTAGGCGCGAATGGGAGGAAAAAGATCTACTATCCTACAACGAATTTCAAAAGGAACGTTTATTTTTAGCTGTAAATAGATGTAAATTTAGTTTTTCTAAATATTTGTTATTTGTATTTATTAACGCAATTTCTTGTGTAATATTCCCCCAATAAAAAAAAAAAAAAAAGTTAAGAAATAAAATATTTATTTATATGAACTTTTTGTATTGTTTTTTTTGTCATACGAGACGATAAGTTATAAACAAAATAATATTAAATGCATGACTCAAGAAGAAGAATTTCAGGCATTTCTCAGAATGTTCAGAATCGCTTCTTAACATATTTGCGTTTTCTAATTAAATGAACGCAGGAAAAAGCAGCCTAGGGGCGATGCAGTTGGCACCTGCATCGACCTAATTCTTGTCCCTAGGCCCCTCTCTCTAGTACGGACGAGATTTGTTTGCCTCAACTTTTTGTTCTTTCAGAACAGGAAGACGCGTTCTATTTTATCTATTACTCTATGATTACAACACGTGTTTTACCAGTGGGAAATAAGAATGCGAGAGCTACAATGGGAAATACATTAAAGGAGATAAACAACAGATTTGCCATACATTGTAAATATCCTTTTTTTTGTTCCAGTCTCATTATTCATAGACAGACCACGTAATATGGATGAGATTAATAAATAACTTGCAACAATTATTTCAAAAAAGTTTTAAATATTCCTGCTAATGTTATCATCAGCAGAAAATAATTACAATCGGCGGTTAATTCGCGTTGCACCCAGAATATAGCGTCAAAATAAATTTGGAATAATTAAACACGTCCATTAAGGATAGAGATATTCAAGATAATGTGAGGGAGTTCACTAGTAAAGGTTCTTGAGAATGTTATTAATTTATTAAGCGGTAATTAAGATTCGAAATAAAGGTGTAGCGGATGAATGTTCGTAGTGTTTATGATTAACCAGCATTATTCTCTCGAATCTTTGTTTCATTGTCATTATACCAAACCTTTGAATTTCATTGTCATTTTACCAAACATTACGGTTAACTCTGAATTAGCAATTAGAATAGCATTACCAGCATAGAATTATCAGAATAGTATTCTATAATTACCAGCCATTCGAGTCATGACTTTCATTATTATATATATGTATATAAATATATATATATATATATATATATATATATACACTTCGTTACTTTCACACAATGACCATGTTGATTTGAGATCATTTCCACTGGAAACGGTTGATATGTAATAGAAAAGTAAACATGAAGATAATTATAAAAATTGTTAAACATTTTATTGCAAAAATTAAAGATTACTTGAGTTTTATATTTTGCGTAGTTCAGCTATTTTTGGAAATGGATTGGATCATTCGCTCAGACATACACTCAAGAGCCAAAACATTATGACCACCCCTACATTTTGCAATGAAATCGCCTGGATGCCGTGGAAGGCACGTGATCAGGTGGAAGTGGTATTTAACTGGTATTAATAGGAGGTATTAATCCATGCCAAGGCGGGTTGAAGCTGTGTTGCGCGCCAAAGGTGGGCCAACTCGTTATTGACAGGTGGTCATAATGTTTTGGCTCTTGAGTGTATGTCGTTTCCAAATATTCAGGATCAAGTTCTTGTCATATACATAAAAATTAGATTAAAGTTTCGATGAATTACTGATTTAACTGAAAATTATTCGACAAAAATTTCAAAAAACGACTGATTCGAACTGAAATTTCGAAAAAATTGAATGATTGATTCTACTGAAGTTTCGAAGAAGCAGAACGCCTGATTTCGCCGAGAATTAAAGAAACTGAACGAGTGATTCGACTTAAATTTTGAAGAAACTAAACGAATAATTCCACTGAAGTTTTTATGACACTGAACGATTGATTCAACCGAAGTTTTGCAGAAACTAAACGATTGATTCGACTGAAATTTCGATTCGAAGTTTTTAAAAATTAAGCCATTTTGCTTTCCATTTGCATCAGTTTGAAAAAATTACCTAAACGTTTTCTGTGATGTTTAGATGTGGAGAATCCGCAGATGACTCCAGAAAGATGGATATTCATTTCCCGAAAAACCATGTTATTGCTGCACAAGAAAATGTTATGCTTTATTGTAATTTTGTATTTTTGTATTAGCGTATTTATTTTGTATTAGTGTATTTGCTGGGTATTAGTGTATTTAGTGTAACGGATTCAAACACAACCATGTAATAAGGAGATAAAGGTAAAATCGAAGGGTTTTTTTTTGAGCAATTCTTATTCCACATGATTGTATTTCAATATTTATGCTTGTTTCTTTTTATTTCATGCCATCCTTCTGTGAATTGAAAAATTATTTTCTTCCAACATGCTTTGTCTGACTAGCACCCCCTAGCAAATATTAGATTCGTCGGTTCCACCTTTTAAGCTGGAAGTTTACCTTTTCCATTGAATATATGAGCGAACAACTTTATGATACTCATCATTAAAATGAAATCATCTCCCTTTAAAAATGAACAACATTTTAAAAGTTATATATATATATATGCATATATATATATAAAGTTGAAAGATACCATCGTGTGTTCATAATAGTACAGTAGCATCTCTTTAATCCACTGTGCCGGATTAGCGATTTTTTGACAGATTATCAAGCATCAATATAAATTTAATGGAGATATCAAAGATAAATTACTCTAAATAAAAATTTAAACGATCAAAACGATCCACATAGTTAATATGTTTACGCACATTCTGAACCTCTGTAACCGATATAAATATTCAACAAAATATTTCTTCCTTCTAGAAAATACAAACAAAATTCATACATTGAAGATTATTTAATTGAATATTGTTGCGTTGATAAGAAACACAGCAACAGCACCAATGAAATAATTAATATTATCGGATGATAATGAAAACAAGTTGTGGCAAGGAAAAAAATAATAAACGCAAGAAATCCTAGTTTAAAAAAATGTGTCATATTGCACTGTTTTCGTAGTTCAGACCACTTCTTCGAAAAATTGTTATAAATGGTACATTACTTTAAATATTTTGCAAATTTAGGAGTTTTATGCTGTACTGAAATGAAAATGGACATGGCATGGCAGCCAATTTCATCAAACATCTAAATCCAAATGAAAAAATTTGAAAGCGAAAGGCTCAATCAGTACCGGGTTATACCAGAGTAGTAATAAAATAGGGCACGCTCCCTTATTTTAAAAGAACAGAAAGTTGGGGTAAACATTTCCCTGCTTGTCATACTAGAATTGGTTCTATATCGCCGCTTGGCTTCTTTTGCTTGTGCACATTTATTTAGAAAATGCAAGCAAGTTAAGAAGTGTTTCTGTGAATTCCGAAAAATTCTTCTTCTCAAGTCACACATTTATTGAACTGTGTGCTTACTCAATATCAATAGATACGAGAAATGTTATTTATGAATCTAATAATGCTGTATTAAATAGAATAAAACATTACAAAAATCCTATATAAATAAATATTGTATTTTTAATCATTTTTGAAGGAAAATATTATCAACATACAAGAATAATAATAATGTGCAAGAATATTTATTAATACATATAATATAAAGGCTAAATATTTAAAAAAGATTAAATTGGCCTTTATTTACAGTTAAAAAATGAACCATTTATTTTAAAGTCTTTGTATGATAGTAGACCTTTTCCAACCTTTCGCGCTAGTAACATCGAATAGTAACGATTGTAATAAAATAACTTGTAATAAATAACTGTAATAATAATTGTAATAAATAATTATAATAACCAACAGCAACGATTGTTGCCAAAAATCACCAAGCTATAACCGTAAAAACAAAACCTTAAAATATATGGCTAAAAACTCATTCTAAATGAGTGTAGTATATTTTATTTACTTTGCTAAACAAGATAATTTTTCCTCTGTAGTGTAAATAAACAAAGTGACCAGCCATCATAATACTCCTGACAGTGGATAATGTAAAAATCACGTGAGGATTATGTTTGTTCCAAACTGGCAACCCTGATACGCGCTCTATTATATTACTATTCTATAATTTTGGCTATAGAAGCGATTAACCATTGAATGCCGAATTAAGAACGCGTGTTGTACTGACAACGATTAAATTACTCTTTTCATTGATAGAAAAACATTCCGCATCAACTTTGAAGCATTCAATTCTGTGTGATGTTTCTGTTTTTAAATCGTGCTTCATAACAATTTAAACCATTACGTTGCTTATCTGAAGATATATTTTCCTGTTCACATTGTACTTCTACGACTTAACAAGCACAGTATATTCTGCGTAGTATCGTCTATCAAAGTGGTTGTTTTTTCATTTATTTTGACGTATGATGTTATGTCGCATTTATTTGAAATACACTTAAAAGGAAATGTGTTTTCTTTTATTTAGATCGCAAGCAAATTGAAAGGTAAAATTAAAAAAAATGTATTCATCAAACAATGAAATAGAATATAGAAAAGAAACTTTACTTATTAGTTTACATAAATTAGAAACTATGACTTACCGTGTCTCCTTTATTTCAAGTCAATACTGAAAGACGTTGTAACCACTAAAATATTATAAAAGCTGATTGAAAGTTACTGGTCATTTAATCAACTGGGTGTACTGGCCAATTAATTTAAAAAGTACAATAAATAAATAATCGGCTGGGCCTATGTACAGGTTACCTATAAAATAATTTTATAATTGTTTAAGTTTTATTTTAATTAGATGCTTTGCGTAATTTAAAAACATATATATTAATACAACAACTGCCATTGATATCTGCCAACTGCTATTTTAAATAAGATAAATCTAAATAACATATATAACATATATTAAAATTCTCTTGAAAGAAATTTAAAAAATAACAAAAATTAAACCAAACGATTTTATGAAAAAAATCGTGAATAAAATTTTAAAAAATTACAGATTTCAGTGAAAATGTCCAAAATTCTCGAAGACACGAAAAACTGATCAAGGACACAAAAAATCCCCCACTTCGAAGCAATACCCATATATTTATTGAATAAAAATAAATTTCAGTCGGATAATATGATTACGATATACTTAAAATAACTTTGATTTCGTACCTGTTATCTTTTGTACTGAACCATGCATTCTTCATTATTTTACAGCCATTTTAGATCCTCGGGTAACTATAATTTCATATGTCTTCAAAATTCTTTCCTTCGCATATTAGTAGTTATGCAGATATTCGAAATAATTTATAATATAAATAAATATAGCCATAGATATTCTATTAGCACAGAAATTTCCACACTTTTTGTACTTCAATTACAATAAAGTTCTTACCACTTCAAGAATTTGTTCACATAGGACTTTCGAAATTTATACTGGCTGGAAATTGAAATGTGTTCACCTTCACAGACATTCGAAATAAGAAAACTCGGGTCGAATTTCAAGACGAACTCATGAAGAGTTCCCGAGTCTACGTCGGGATGAGACACGTTAAATCTGTTGGCCCAAAATCTTTCCATAAGGTTTGAAAGGGCGAGTGGAAAGTGCGAAATTACCCTTCGGGAATCTTAATAAGTAAATGTGATTATAATGATAATCATAAAATAATAATGATAATGATATAATATAACAGAGGAGAGCAGAAACCTCATTGGTTCCTTATTCGTTTTGGGAGCCATGTTTTATTTTTAATAAAATTAGACACAATAACTAATATTTATTTAACTTTATTCAAAGTCAAAGAGTCCATGTGAATTTAAAAAATATAGGCAAGAAATGTATAGAATAAGCATAACGGAGTAAAATAAACAAGAAACAATATATTTAATGATTATACTATTTTCCATCGATAATTTTGTAAAGGGCAATGAGTGATTTGTCAAATCTGTCACATCAGTTCTTTAAGATACTGATGAGTTAATTGTGGGTGATATTTCGACTTGACAAACTTCATAGTCGAGTATAAATATTCACGAGAATGTGTTGTACTAAACAATCTGGCAAAAATAGCTTTTGTGAAGTTGGAACACTGTGTTTCTGCCAAAGGGAAAAAGATTCGCAATGCCTGCTCCATCTTCATTTCTGGTGCTTCTGTTTTTCCCCGATGCTGTGCCGGATAGCATCCCATTGGAAACTGGAAGACTACCTTGACTAACAAAAACTCCCATCTTCAAATCTAGTTTCAAAAATTCGTTCTCAATTTTTCTTCATATTCAATCCTTTTGTCTTTCTCAATATGAAAGGAACTTACTTTCAAACGAGGAAAATGTTTAAATCAGGGTTGGCCAACCCAAATGATGTTGCGGGCCACTCTGGAAATGCATCCGAACTGCGCAGGCCGCATATAAAATTATATATCCCCACATTGGATTTAGACCCACTATAGACATTTTTATATTCATATTACAACCTGTTATATTAGATGTTCCAAGATGCGCGCGCATTATGAGTGCGCAGAATATAATTTAATTATTCTGCGAACTCATAACTGTAAACTCATACATAAAACAAGCAATATCTGTCATATATTCGCAAGAATATTATTTTAAAATCAAAGTTCATTTTTTCTTCATAATTTCGACAGTTCATTTTTGAATATATGGATGCACATATAATGTATTTTTTTAATACATTGTTTTTCACTATTTTGTCCGTTATAAAATAAATATAGTTCGTAAACGTGTGAGAAATCTTACGAGCTGGAACAATATACAAGGCAGGCCGCGGGTTGGCCATTCCTGGTTTAAATGTTGTTGACTTCAGATCATTTTTGTGGCACATAAAAAAACACTTTTCTTCGGAGCCGCATTTAAACACAAAAAGAGCACATTTGTCCCTCATTGCAATCTAATAATAATGATATAAATCATTGATAAAAAGGATAAAAAAGTGGTTTATTTATCCTGTATCCCTCTGAAACCGAAGCAGACACTATGCTCTTAAGAGAAGACCCATCAATGTTTTGTTTAAAATTTAATAATATTAATAAAAAATAATTAATTATTGTAGCAAAAAGAAAAGACGAAATAAAAACCAATTTTTTTTTCAGAAAACACGCTCGTGTGCGCAAAAGTGTCATTTCCCAATATCCAAAATAGTATCGTGATATTTTAACGAGTCTCGTGATTCAAGTTCTCATTAAAATAATGAGTCACAAATCCGGAAGATTTTAAAAGGAATAATGACAGCAGCAAATGAGACCGATGGCAAAATTAATTTTTTTTTCTTTTCAAAAGAGTGGAACAAAAATAATTGCCTTTCCAATACATTTGCATTAACAAAAGCAAAATCATTTCGATAAATGAGATTTCTTCTATAATTTGATTTCTGAATCTCAATAAGAAATAAAACTAAATTTTTTAAGACATTTTTTTGTAAATATGTAAATAGTTTTTAATCATAATTATAGTTGAATATTTATTTGTTTTGACTTGAGGTAAAAAAAATGCTTAAAAATTTTTTTGTAATTATACGTCAATTACGTAATTAACTTTACTGCCACTTTTATCATAAGTTCAATAATTTAAATAATTACATTTAATATAAGATTATATTTAATTATTCCTGAATATATTACTATAAATGTCAGCAACTGGTGGTATTTTATTAAATAATTAAAATAAAAACTGATATTTAATTGAAAATATCTCCATAGTGAATATAAAAAAATTATATCTCTTAACTGTTAACAAACTTTTACTGGCATTTTTTTATTATAAGTGCAATAATTTAATTAATTACATTTCATGAAAGATTATTTTATTTTTAATGAATATAAAAATTATCAACCGGAGATATTTCGTTATAGAGTTAAAAAGTAAAGTAAAAAGTTATACGTAATTCACAGTAATAAGAAAAAAAATTATTGCTAATTATTATTACATTAATGTATGCTAATTGTTACATGTGTTACTATTAACAAACTTTTACTGGCGCTTTTTACAAAAGTAAATAATTATATTTAATAGGAGACTATTTACTTTTTAATGAATATATATCTATAAAAATGGCGAAGTTTTGTTAGATAATTAAAATAAGTTAGGTAAAAGTTATTTAATTGGAAAGATCACAAGTTTAAATACAAAAAAAAAAAAAAAAAAAAAAAAAAAAAATCACAAATAAATACAAATTAAAGAAATATTCACGAAACCTGACAACTATTCTTGGAAATAAAAACAATTTTCATTTAATCAACTTATCAAACAATGTAGAAAATATTTACAAGCATAAAAAAAGTCGAATGCTCTCTTTGTTGAACATTTACTTTTCTAATAATTACCTTTTATTCTATATAACTTAATACCAAACTTGGAGTAATAGTTAAACCCTGAGGATTCTTTATCAGTTCGCTAACGCAATTATATAAACAAATCATTACTCTACCTCTTTGTCCACCAGGGAGAGGATCTGGCTGTTTGCCCAAACTATTCGAGTCCTAGAAACTTTTCTGTACAAAATCTCTGACGCGTTTATTTCTGGGTCTATGAAAAAAAAAAAAAAATCTTGAAAAAAAAAAAACTTTGTGTTTTGGGGATGGCATTGAAGAACAACAACCTTCAGAGTGGAAATCGTTTGCAGAACCTTCGTCGCCTTCCCAATTTCCGCTTTATAATTACCTTCTAGCGGAAATGACGTTTAATCAATAAAAAAAAGCGTCCTTTTCTCAAGCAGCGTCAAGAAAATAAAAAAGCGAACCCTGTCCTGCACTGTAGGGATATTAACAAGCTAATAAGAGAGAAGTCTGGCTTATTGCATGCTGAGCATGCTATTAACTTGATGTAATGTATCGTTCAAAATGGTTAGGAGTGGGAGATTTTATTATTCAAGAAGATGTAATTTTTTTGGAATGGATATTAACTATGTTAAAGAATAATCCATTTAAAGCATAATTGTTTTTTTCGTTGTATATCTGATATGTACCACTGTGTCCAAAAAGTAAGAGTACTTTTCAATTTAAAATTCCCAGGGTCTATGGAATTTCAATTTTTTAAAAACATTTTTAGGTTGCTGGCACTATCCTTGACATCTGCGTGAAACTTGACGCCAAAATAGTCATTAGTGTTTGAGTTACGCTTGGCTTTGTGAGACTCTAAAATTGATTTCGGCGGTTTTTGAAATGTCTGAATTAAATGAGCAAAGAACTTGCATTTAATTTTGTTTGAGGAAACGTGTAGAATGTTGCAGAAGACATTCGGTGAGCATTCCTATGTCGGAAATAAATGTTTAGAAGTGGTAAAAAACAGTTCAAAGAAAGCAGATAGCGCGTTGAAGACGAAGAGCCCTCGGGTCGACCATCCACCTCAACCGACGAAGCTCACGTCCAAAAAATTGAAGATTTGGCGCTTGCAAATCGTCGATTTACAATTAGAGAACTTTTCTGAGGATGTTGGAATTTCAAAAGGATCAGTCAATTCCATTTGGGGCCTCAAACACTGAATGCGCCAGCTCACACTGCATTGATTCTTCGTGACTTTTTTCGCCAAAAAACCCATATCGTTCCGCAATCACCGTATTCGACTTCTGCTCTAAGCTCAATAGACCACTCTGGGGACACCGTTTTGAGTCGATTGAAGAGATTCAACGTGAATCGCCGTGCGCTTTGAAGGCCATCCCTGCCGATGACTTATTAGCATGTATTGAGGATTGGAAAAAAGTTGGCATAAGTGCATTGTGTCCGGAGGGGATTAATTTGAAGGCGATGAAATAAATTTGGAAGAATAAATAAAGAGTTTTTGAAAAAAATAATTAGTTTTACTTGCTGGGCACAGTAGTACAGTTGGATACTTGTATATACAGATGAAACGGTTGTGCGTGAATTAATATTTTATATAGATTCAGTTTTGACGGGGCTCAATTTTGTTTCTCAATTCATTGTGTTTAATAAGCTATGTAACAAACTAATGAAAAAACATTGAGTTGTTTTAACTAAATAAACTTACATTTATAAAATAAGCTTACGTGTCTTATAAATTTATAAAAACAATTACCATATTATCGATGTGTTACTAGAATGTGATTTTAAAACATCGCCGATGTTTATGAAGATTGTTAAATTATATCTTTTAGTATACAATTTCAACGAAAAATAACACGACACATTTACAGAAAATGTCACAAATACATAAACAGAAAATAACACATTTTCCATAAACACGAATGTAAAATATTTAAAAATTTGAAATACTATTTAATCAAAATCATAAGTTTTTAAACATGAGAATAATGAAGAGCTAATAAACATCTCAATTCATCACAGCAGTTCAGCTTTAAAGACAACTTCAATAGCGAGTACGAAACATTTAATAACGTTTAAAAATAAATAGAGATTTCCGCTGCAGAGCTATCAAGAGTGAAGAATCAAAATGTCTTCAGATGCGAAGTATCTGTCTGGGAAAAGTTTTCTGTACATGAAAGAAGGAATCATACTGTGAATAGAACTCATTAAGACCTTTCCACCTGTATAACAATGGAATACAGGGATTTAAATGAATTAAAAATAACTAATAATAATTTTTTTTTCGCAATGCTTGACAATGCCCCGGATAAAAAAATAATATATTTAAAACAAAATAGTGAAACTTCCAAGTATTATATAGTGTTTAAATGCAAAATTTGCAAATAAATTCGCTCATGTAGAGAAAGATTAAAATAATTTTTTTTTTTAAATTTTCATGAATTTCCATCCTAGGTAACATTATAATGTATATCGAAGTATTATTACATGCTATGGTATTTACTGAAAACCCGGTCATAACTGGTTGTTTATAATAAGTTAAAAGTATTAACTAACATTTTTTTAAATTTCAATGTTTTTATAACCGGTATAGGCCCCTGTTTTGTCTGATTTTTGTTGCTTTAAAAAAGATCCGTTGTATGATTAGAATGAAAATTAGAAATATCAAAATTCTCGTGTGCGGGTGAAATTTGAATTGTGTCCACATTTGAATGTCTACTTACCATCCTTTACCAGCAAGCCCCAGTCGTTTATTAGAAAGTCGCAAATCTTTTGATGCGCACCCAAATATATGTATTACGTTGTATAATCTTATGCTTTTATATTTTTAATTTTAATGTTGATCTTTTCAGACCATTCTGTTTCTTTTGCAGTAATATTTCGTATGTGTTCTATTAAATTCTTCCAATTACTTGTTCTTATTTTAAAGTTTTATATATGTAGTAGTTACTTTAAATGAAAGTCTGCTTTTCGAATGCATTTCCGGCGGAAGTTTCATTAAAATTTATTTTAAGTACCTAATTCATTACATTTTTTAAGTGCGAAGCAATGGAAAAAGGCTGAATCCAAAAACATTTTGCTGCTCTTAAATAATATTGCTAATGCATCACAAGAATTATCATTATTAATATCATTATCATTATCATTTAAAATTGTTCTCCATTTAAAAAAAATTAAAGTAACTATTCTGTTTGGATGTTTACATTTTTGAGATGCTGATTGATATCGTAAAACTTTGATCTCTTTTGAAAAGAAGTAGTTCATGATAATCAAAACGTGTCGTGCATGTAACTTTTTCGATACAGAGAATTGATTAATATTATACTGGAAATGCGTTTTAAAATACAAAGAGTTTAAAAGGCAAAAATTTTTTTTTGCTGTAACTAACAAATATAAAACAACTAATAAATTGAATTATATTTTCTTGCTGAAACCTCTAGTTACACATCACGAACGATATGAGACGTTTGGAGATAGAGATAAATCGTCTTTCTTTCTCCGCATTTTTGAAAGTAATGATTACAATGTAGAGTAGTAATAAAATAGAGCGCGCCCTCTTATTCTAAATGAACGAAAAGTTGGGACAAACATCGTTTGCCTTTTTCGTACTTGAGTTGGAGCTCTATCGCCCTTGGCTCCTTTTCCTTGAACGTATTTATTTAGAAAAACGTAAACATGTTACGAAGCGATTCTGAATATTCCGAGAAATTTTTCTTCTCAAGTCGCACATTTATTGAACTATGTGCTTACTGAAGATAAATAGATACGAAAAATGTTACTTCGCTTATGACTCTAGTCATATTGTATGAAATACAACAAAAGATCACAAAGATTTCATATAAATGAATATTTTATCTTTTTTAATTATTTTGGAAGAAAAATATTACACAAGTTAGTTTATGAATAGAATATAAATGCCAAATATTAAAAAAAAAAAATTACAATTTTTACAGCTCAAAAATGAACCATTTCACCCTTTACCCCGAAAGCAAAGAGTAGTAATGGCCAACTGTAAAGAATGTTGCCAAAAACCGCCCAAGCTATTATATAATTTAAATTACAAAACTCTGAAATCATGCGCAAACTCATTCTAAATGAATGCAGTCTATTTCACAATGCTACTATATACAGTGAGCTCGTTTTTCCTCTGTAACGCAAGTAAAAACAAATTGACCAACCATCATGTCCTTTCTGACAGTGTAATGTCACATGAGGTGTATGATCACGTGAAGTGTGCGTTTGCTCCAAACAAGCAATCTTGAATCGCATATATTACTACTCTATGGTTGCAACACCTGACACCAATGGAATTGAAATCTAGCGCATATGCACGATAACCACGTGAGTTATCACCAAACTATAAGCCTGACTTTACAAGGAATTTTATTTCATTTTAACATAATTTTGTGTTTTATATTCAGTTATAAGAAGGGGGTTTTGAGTAATACTGAGTGCTTTTGTTTATAAGATAAAATTTATTTATTTAAGATTAAATTGCATATTTAATAATTTTCACCAAATATATCAACAATATCTATATCTATATCTATACCTATATCACATATTTTATGTAATCTGCAAAAACGATTCAGGAGAATCGCGTGTTTTTTTGAGGTACATTCGAAATTGATAAACTGAGTCCATCTTTTGAACATCATGGCCTTTTAGGATACAAATCGTGGATACACATTGAACGTGATATTCGGGAAGGAGTGGCAGATAGAAACTGCAACTCACTTTCAGGCTTTGATGCTCTGCAAAGTGGATCAGATGGGAAATAAATATTTCTGATATTTTCTCTGCATTGAACGTTTGATGCATCTTCTATAGACTAATATTTTTGTGTTTGCTTAGTGATGGGTGAACACTGATCTGAAAAATATGGCCTACTCCATCGAGTTATCTGTACATTATTAAAAAGCAGCTGGATTCTAAGCGTTGTTACAAAAGGAATATAATACCATAGAATAACATCATTTTTTTCCCCGCTTTATAAATGCAATCTTCAGCATTGTTCCATACAATAAAAACAACAAAAGTTATATTATCTTTAAATTTAAACTATTTAAAAGATTAAATAGTTTAGAGCTCATAGCTCATAGATTAAAATAAATTATAACTATTTTAAGTGTGTTTATTAGTGTGTAGTACACAATTTAAAAGATTATTAATTTTGTATTAGGTGATTTTATAGAAAAATTATTATTCAAAGTTAGTTCTTAACTGTTTAAAAAACTGTTCTTAACTGATTCTTAACTGTAACTAATTTATGAAGGAAATGAAATATTTAATGAGAAACACAATGAGGTAAAATTGAAATAAAAATAAGTATAAAACCATCGAATTATTTCATTTATATCAATACCTTAATAAAAATAAGTATAAAACTATCGAATTATTTCATTTATGTCAATATCTTAATAAAAATAAGTATAAAACTATCGAATTATTCATTAAGGCATTAAGACATAAATGAAAATAATTCTTAACATTTTACCATTTTTTTTTTTTCTTTTATAAGTTTGTTGCCTGGATTTGAAAATATCTGAAAATAGAGAAAAATATATTTCAGAAAATACGGAAACATATTCAGTTCTAAAACTATTTTAAAATTTAGATAAATACATTTTAGTATTATAAAGAAATATAAATAATTCTTAAGATTCATTCAATATTTAAAATTTGCGAGATTAACTTTTGAATGGTTTCTTATAATCACTGAAACATATTTTCAATTGGGAAAACGTTACATTGGATGACAGAATATATAAATATAAAAGTGTTCTGATACTAAGTTCTCAGGCCACTATCTATTGTTGAACAATAATCTCTTGGGTACAATGTTATCTAATATTAACTACACAACTTCCAAGCAATACAACTTTTTTATACTTTTCGTATATTTTAAACAACGTAGATTTCATTAATATTTCACATTTAGTTGCAAGTTTAGTGGTCTGAAAAATGTTATTTCGATTCGTGGGCGAAATGAAATGTGCCAAATGTTCTACTTTCAATAAAAACCGGTATATTGCTTATTTAACAGATTCCTGTTAGTAGGGGTTGATTTATGGTACAAAATGGAATCCATCATCTCACAGCTTAAATATTCTTGACTTGGGTCTTTTAAAATATTTGATTTTGTTTCAGAATAAAGGTAGTAGGTAATTTTCACAGCTCAGAAAGTATTCAAACAGGGGAATAACAATTATTTTATGAACTGCTTATCGTCACTAATGGATTTAGAAATGTATGAAATAAATTCAATGATTTTTACAGAAATGTGTAAACAAGGTTTTTGCATAAATAAAGTATTTTTTATAAATTTAAAAGTGTACTATTTGCACACATTTAAAAATATCCATGTATTCGAAATTTGTTAACAACAACAACAAAAAACAACAACAAGTTCTATAAAAATAAAAGTACTCCCTCAATGAACAGATAACAAACTATTATAGAACAGCCCAAGACAAGCAAATTTTATACATAGTAAAAAAAAAAAATGTTCTATTTGTAATATATTTCATTCTTATTTGTTCTTAATAATAAAATAACTCCTATAAGATCTTCTTTCGTGGTAGATCCAAGACAGCTTTTATAAGACTCGATGTTGAGTAAAGTCTCAACAACACTGACTTGGTTTGCTGCTAAAGCAGTCACTGTCTTTGATAGTGGTTGTAAAACTGAAGAATACCTTCTTACCATTTAATAACATTAATTCTGGAAATTAACTCTAACATTAATTTTGGAAAAATAATAATAATAAAAGAAATATTTTTATAAAAGAGTCACATCAACTTATTCAAAACTGCTCTACTCCTTATTTCCGATTACGCCTTTAGTCAACATTTTAGGTGTGTCAAAATGTACGTCTTTTCAATAAAAAAGGAGTTGTCTATTAAACAAATTCTTATTAGCGCAAGTTGATTTACCATGCAAAAATGAATGCATCATGATACAGTTTAAATAGGCTTAACTTCTATTCAGATTAATGGCGATAGGTCTTCACAGCACAGCAAGGTAAAAGCTTCTTTCCATCAACTCCACTACTTTCTTGTTTTCTGGGTTTTTTATTATTTATTTTATTTATCTACAATCTTTGAACCTTCATGGTAGGTTTTTTTTTAAAAATTATAAGGGGAACATTTAAAATTGGTTTCAGAATAACATCCGCAAACATTAAACATCCGGTAAATTTAAGTATACAAGAAATTTGGCACTATTTAACAGTAATTACAATAAGTCTACAATAAACGACTGTTGTATAAATGCGTCAGATCCATAGAGTAGTAACATAGAATGCGCATCAGGGTTGCCAGTTTGGGGCAAACATACTCCTCACGTGACTTTTACTTTGTAATTTATTCTATACGATAATAGATTGGCGAGTTTTGGCAACACTCTTTACTGTTGGTCATTATTATTCTACGATGTTGGCGAGAAGGGAGAAAAAGGTTTACTACAATACAACGATTTTTGAATGAAATGGTTCATTTTTTGTGTTGTCAATAAAGGTAAATTTATTCTTTCTAAACATTTGGCATTTATATTCCATTCATAAAATATCTTGTGTCCCATTTTCCTTCCAAAACGATTAAAAAATAAAATAATATGAACTTCATGATTCATTCTTCATTCTGAACTTCATTCATTCATATGAAAATTTTTTTGTAGTGTTTTATTCTATTTCATTCAAAATGAACAGAAGAAAAAAAAAAAAAAAGAAAAGGTGTAAACAAAATAAATTTTTTGTATCTATTTATTAGTAAGCACATTTAAATAAATGTATGACTTGAGAAGAACAATTTCAGGAATACGTTTTCTAAATAAATGCGCAGGGAAAAAGAAGCCCAGCGGTGATCCATCACCAATTCTAATATAGAAAGGACTGAAATATTTGCAACAACTTTTTATTATATTACAATAGGTAATTTTTTTTTTAAGAAAATTATTTTGTAAAAAAATTCCAAGAATGTATATTTCTTTTAATATTTAATATAAAAAGCTTCAAACTATGGTGTGTAATCTTTTGCAATAGTTGTTGTTTCTGAGTACTGATAGTTATGATCTTTAGAAAAGTTACTTCGACCTTGGCCTACATATATTTCTGCAAATAGCCCTTTAATTTAAAATCTATGCCTTAATGCACAACGATTCATTAAGAATGGACTTTCGAAAAATCTTTCACCTTAATTATTCTTTCTTTTCACCGTATACTAAGTATCTCAAAGAATAACAGAATATTCAAGTTCCTGAATATTCTGTTTTCAAATTTCCGTGAAATTTCAAATTTTTCCTTTTCTTTGGCGCGCTGCGCTACATTCAAATGAACTGCATTCCGTTTTGTGATTACATAATCAATCATCCAACCAGGGAAGGAAGTTAAGGAAGAAAAAAAAAAAAAAAAAAAAAATCCGCATCTGTTACAGGTCATTTTCTCTGCGAAGTCGAAACCCTTTTTGCTCATGAATAAGAAAATCAGACACACACGATCATTAGAATCACAATGTAAAGAGAAGCGAAAATGAGCGAAATAAAAATGTATCCTATTCCAGTTCCTTAATTTCTTTTCGTGCTCCCAAAGACATTACACCCAGAAAACATTTTCCTTCCCCGGCGTCCGTGACATTCCCGCTCTCCGGTTTATTGCGAGCGCCAGGAACATTCGAACAGGCCTTTCTCCCCTTTTCCCGAATGAAATTGCAAATATGTTCTTCTTTTTACTTTTATTTTTATTTTTGGCGGGAACGAAAAGCATGAAATATCTTCCGAAATAATTTCCTTCGAACCGAAAGGTGTGGAATCATCTCTGCCACGCGCTATTTCACTGTAACTGTATTTCTTGCAGCTGCACCGTATCGATCAGGGACGGACCTTGGTTATTACTAAGTGAATTCTTTTATAATAATTTTTAGCTTGAGGCATCCGCTTTTCTTGAACCAACCGCGCTCGTCAATTATTACACTGAAAGCTAGAGCGACTTAAAACTTGTAATCTCACGAGAGATGGCCATATTAGTGTAATCCACGCAAGTGGATTTTGCACGTGATATAAATGGTTGGGAATCGATCTTTTACCTACATAGTTTCCATTATTTTACAAGTTGTTTCGAACAGGTAATTTGTTAGAATATACAGGTGGTTATTAAAATAATGAAAACATCCTGTAGATGTAAAGAATCCTTTACTAATAGGGCTTAGGACCTTCTTTGGCATGTAATACAGCTTGGGTTCATCTGTGAATCGAATCATGAAAGTGTTGAATAGCGTTTAGAGGAATGTTGAACCATTCTTCATGGAGATATCGTGAAAGTTTCAGGAGAGATGAATTCAGCTAGAGGCATCCGCTTTTCTTAGACCAATGCATTCGTCAATTATTGCGCGTGAAAAAGGGACGACTTAAAACTTACAATACCACGAGATGACAATAATAGTATAATCCACGCAAGTGGATTTTGCACGAGATAAAGAGTAGGGAATCGATCTTTTACCTACATATTTTCCATTATTTTAGAAGTTGTTTCGAATAGGTAATATGTTAGATTGATAGCTTATATGCTTATTTTGCACATGAGATAAAAAGTAGGGCAATCGATCTTTTACTTACATAGTTAATATTGTTTTACAAGTTGTTTCGATTAGTTTATTTGTTAGAATATACAGGTGGCTATCAAAATAAGGGAGACACCCCAGATTTATAAGGAATCATTTACTAATAGGGCGTAGGACATTCTTTGGCATGTCATACAGCTTGGATTCGACTGAGAATCGAGTCATACAAGTGTTGAATAGTGTTTAGATGAATACTGAACCATTCTTCATGGAGATGTTGTGAATGTTCCGGGAGAGATGTCGTTGGAGGATATCGATGCCGGATGGATCGCTCTAAAATACACCCTAGCGGTTCTATGATATTAAGGTTGGGGGGACTATGGAGGCCAAGGTAGATGTTTCATATTATCTTCATGTTCATCAAACCATTATTGGGCAGGTCCTGCTGCATGAATAGGAGCATTATCATCTTGAAAATTCCATCTCCTGCAGGAAACAGTCTGCATCATTGTATGGGCCTGGGCAGCTAAAATTGATCTATACTTCTCTGCAGTGATACTTCCTTTCAAAGGATACAATTAGGCCAGCAGAAAATCACGATATGTCTACCCATAACATGACAGATCCAGCTCCATACTTGACATTTGGAAGGAGGCAATCACAATCATACGCTTGTGCATTTGTTCTTCAAATTTGAAGCCGTCCTGTTGTGCAGAAAAGTGGGAAAGATGATTCTTCTGACGCTGTACTATAACTGTCTTCCACTTATCAATCGACTAGAATTCAATCGACTGCAATCCGCTTCAATATCTATCTGTCCTTTGCTAAGCTTGTATTGCCATGCTGTGTGTACACTGTCATGACTTTTTAGATACCTTACCTCTAGAAACGCCTGTAATCTGGGATGTTTCAGTCACAGTTGTTACAGCTAGTTAGGCTCCTATAATTTGGTTTCTTTGAAGATCTGGGAGATCTTTTAAAACTCTAAGACGTATACAACTTCACTAAAGAAATCTCATACTACCATGATATATGCTTTTTATATTAAAAAAATATTGGTATCTAAGATTACATTTTGATTTTTACGAAGCGCATTCTTAAATATCACTTTTTTATTCACAGGCGTTTTGTATTATTTTGATAGCCACCTGTAGATTGGATTGGTTATTGGGCAACGGATTTATAGATATAAAATGGGATGAACTGAATCCAATATAACTTAAGAACAATGACACTTAGTGTTTAATTTTTTTCTCTGAATGTGTAAAAAAATTACGAATGCATTATTATTTATTTTTAATTAGAAAAACTATTTTCAGCTTCATGCATCTTTCACGTGCTACCTGGTAACATCTGGCGCAATCTGGTGACGTGATTTATAATTTTTTTAAATTTAAGGTTAATTGTTAAAAGTAATTAAATTGCAGGCAATGGTTTCAAATATTCATTTTCTGCTGTTTTTAGATTTGAATTTTGTTTCTTTCCAATATGTAGGCTTATTTATTTAGTAGCCAATATGTAGGCTGATTTATATTTATTAGGCTTACAAACTACAATTCTTAATCCTTTAGTGTTTTGCATCTGCAATTGGAATATCTTTTTGATTTCTTTACAGTTTGCATCTTTTTTCCTTAAAAAAATTACAACCATTAACGTTTTAAGAAAAATAGAAATTTATATAAAATAGAAAAAAAATAATAAAATGAATTATACATTTATGATCATAGGCAAATTCAAGAATATTTTAATTTTACGAATGAAAACTAAAAATCTTTGATTTTTTTTGTAGCTGGATAACACAGAATCCGCTAATTAACAGTTGGCCGACCCACTAACTTAGAAAGAAGAACTAATTGAAAGATCAAGCACTTGTGGGACCAGTACAAACAAGAGCGTCTTTCTTCCAGGAAACTAGCTAGCTTTAAGCATTCCTCTTTCCTCCAAAAATAACTCTTAGATAGCGAATTTATAGATATGCGGGGTCAGTAAGTTATGAGAGTCTTTCTTTTCTAGTTTTGTACGAATCAGTGATTGCAGCAGTTTTCTTTTCTTTTTGTTTGATTCGATAATTGTTTATCGCGCTAACAGTGCCTCAAACGATGCGTAAGTGTTGAGCCCAAATACATTTTATGCTACATTCATTCTCCCGTTTAACAAAATATCGGAAAATGAATACCCGGACAACTCGGGTAAATAGCTTGCAGACAATAAACAACCAGAATAGGAGAATAAAAATAGAACTCTCGTTTGGTAGATATCAGAAACGTAATTTTGTTTATATGACCTTTAAAAATCCTTTGTACGATTTTTTGAAAACATTTTGGCTTAAATTAATTGTTTTCCGCAGCTTACATTAGCATGTTTCCTTTCGTATCCATTTTATTAAGGAAACTGAATCACTTTAAACAAGAACATCTCATGAACCAGTGATAATTTACAAAATGTGGTACGACGGTAATAAACATTTCAGAATTTGGCAAATTAGTTTGCTATAAAATGCGATACATTTTTTCTTTCTCATTCTGATCGGCTGGCAATAAAAATGATAAATAAATGAAATTCCTGTGTTTAATTTTTGAAAATTAGAAAATAAATTTTAAATTGCATTCAACTTTAATGTTATTCATTTAAAAGATTTGTAATGGAATGGCGGATTCATGTACGACAAACGTTCTGACTGCTTATTCGTGTTGCACAATGAATATATATATATATATATATATATATATATATATATATATATATATATCTGACAGTGAAGTTAGCAAAAAAGGAAGCTTGCCATTTTATGATCAGTAAAGCTGCAGGTCCGAGCGACGAAAGATCCAAACTAACGTGACACTGATATACATTAATCGTTTATTTAAATAGAGCGATAATTGAAAGCATCGGTGTTGACTTTCTTATAGTACCTTATTATTTTAGCTATAATAATAGGGACTATTAATTACTATTAACTACTAAAAATGGAGTGTTATAGTTAATAATGTCATCACTAAATTCTCATTCGAAATTATAAATTTCTTCCGCAATTAAATCTCTCAATTTTCTGTTTACGAAAGTTGTCATTTTTAATGGTAACAGCGGCAGATATTTGTTTTGACTGTCATTCGGAAACGATTTGCTTTCGGGCTCGATTTCATATGAGGTGAGGTTTATCAATTTTTCTATGATAGTCTATTTCAGACAGATAGTTGATTTGTAGAAAATATCATCGCTCACAATCAATACATAAACGACTAATTACATTAGCAATAGAATCGAAAACAAATAATCACACAAGAAAGAAAGAAAATAGATATCCAACGATTAGAAGAGCGAAATAATAGAAAGCCCAATCTTTTGACAATCCAGTAAGATAATTTTAATTCATTTTGTCTGATGAATATTTAGATGATATTTAACAAATGAGCTCATTTATTAAACTTAAATTTTCGAATATCTTAATCATCAATAATTATTAATAGTTATTTGATAAATTATAATAGTTTTTATTGATTCATGAATCCATTAGTCTGCTGATAAATCATTAAATTTCAATGGATTCTTCATTAATATTAGTTAAGCAATGAAGACTTCGTTTGGATATGTGGCAATCGAAGTCCAATTTTTTGGAATATTTTAATCATTTAAAAAATGAAGATGCCATTATTTGAAAATCGATTATAGTTTGACCAGCTATTCGGTGAAGAGGTTGAACATCCAGGTTGAAAGGCGAAAAAGGGTGAATTGATTATTGTTTTTAGTGCTAGTCAGACTTACACGGTGCAAAGCGATTTTGAGAGAAAAAAAAATGTAATAGTTATTAGGAAATTTTTCATCTAATTTTTCTTTTGATAGTGTGTATTTAGAATTTTAATAATTAAAAATTAAAATTATTTAGCTGTGAATGAAAGTTTCTTCAATATGACTTTTCTCTCAATCTGAGTATTTTAGTGCCCATCTTTATAAACATTAGTATATATTCCAGCATTAATCTATATAACCTTACATTAATTATTATAGTATATTAATCTCATCCAAACATTAGTAAATATAACCTCTTTTTTCCAAATAAGATATTATATACGGGTCCATCTATTTGTTTCGTTTCAGAGAAGTATTGTTTCAGGAATTCGATTACAATACACAAACAGATTGTATACACAATTTTTTTTCTTGTACGACGTTGTTGGAACTGGATTACGATTGAATTGCTAAGTGAATGTTTAAACAATTAGATCGAATATCTAAGTGTTTTTTATGTTTACGATAACAATTCTTGGTCATGTTTTTTTCCTGATTCTGACGATAAAGTAGACTGAGAAGTGCCGAATACGTCGATATTATTAAACGGAGAAAATTTTGTTTGAATTTAGAGAGAAAAAATCAACATTATTTTCCTTAAGGGAAGATTTCAAACTCCTTTTAAATTAAAGATTACTTATTTATTTTATTATTAATTGTCATGATTTCAAGATATGTGAATTTACTGTTTCCATTTTCATCTTTAATCGATAATAGAAAATCCTATCCCATTGAAAATACGTGTAAAAATAATACTTTTATGGAATGTAATGAATATTTGAAATTACTATGTAACTGTTGGTACTCTAGCACATTAGATCCGAAAAGATTGGATCCGCCAAACTTTATTGACATTATTAATGCACATAAAGAGAGTCTACTTGTTATCGTCGGACTCGGTCTCGACGGACGCTTATGCCAATATAGGGAGGCTCATAAATGATAGTAATGGTACTCGCTATAGGCAACATCTCGGTAATAAAGTCTTTGTGTCTATTAAAAGAATATGACAATAACTAGAGAATGTCGTGTATAATAATATCATGTAATTTGTACCGCACATAAAAGTTGCTGCATTTATGAGTTCATCGTTATAAAAATGAGCGGTGTTTTATTTAGTAATGCATAATAAACTGAATTTGTAAATTATTGAACATTTGTTTCATATAGAAGTAGGTAATTAAAAAAATATTATTTCTCATTAAAAATCCTCAATAAAAGTTGCAATTTTTTTTTTCATTTTTGAATTTTCTACATTCATTTTAAAAGACAAGAAAAAAGTATATATATATATATATATATATACAAGGTGATTATAACTAAAATTCCACTTTCAAAAATGCTGTATGAAAAGAACCACTCATCCCAATGAGTTCAAATTTCAACTGAAGATACTTGAAGACTAATTGCGCAGAGAGAAAGCCTCAGCATGAGCCCCTATGAGCAAAGAAGATCGACCTTTTTCCATCACAGACAGGCGTAACAGGAGTGAATCTTCAAAGCTCTCTTGTGTTGTATGCGACCACAGGAATCCGTGTCTCAACGATTGTATTCAGAATGCGTCATGAGAAAAGTTTATTTGTAAAAATACCTGTTACCTGGACGATTCTGAGCACAGGAGGGTCCATTTCTAATTCTACAAAGACATTGACTTGATATCAGAAATCAGCGGAGTCCGTTCTACTTGCTGATGGGTCCCTGTTCAAAAGATCTGTTGCCTAGTCACTTCTGAGCACAGAAGAGCTCATTTATTATTTTACAGAGACATTAACTTGAAAAATGCAAATAAGTGGAGCCCGTTCTAGTTTTTCTGATGGTCTGTGCCTAGTCACTTGAGCACAAGAAAGTTCTTTTATTATTCTACAGAGACATTAATTTTTGACCAGAGGTGAGCTGAGCCTGTTCTACTTGGCTATGAGTTTCCCCAGTCTAATGATTTATTGTGGACGTACGTTCAACTGGGGAAAAAAAAACCAGGAACCTACTAAACTATTTTTCAACCTTTGAAATTGAGATCAATATGGCCACAAAAGTTTGATGATCTGGGCACATAGACCTCCATATCTTTCTTTGTCACAAGGCACTGTGACTACTGTTAAATAAAGGAAAAAAACTTGGAATCTTATGTTTTGGCTTTTCAGGGTGCAGTTGGTTTCTGATTTCATTTTAATGGATGACAAAATGCTCTCTTATAGTGCTTTTATAATCGAAGAATTTTTGGAAAGTTAAGATATTCGTTCTGGTAGATTGGCAATCCAGATATCCAGTTCTAAATCTTGAAAAGCATTTCTGGGTCGTTCTTGGTAGGGTGATTGCAATTCGTCCCTCTGTATTCGAGGACCATGCGGGATCTGAAAACAATGTTTTTGAAGGCTTGAGACAGACTGCCACATGGACTCGTATATTGCTCAATGAATTCACACTTTCGAGTGCTGCTATAACTTTAAGATGAAATCCGGCTTAATCCACTTTTGTATTCCATATTGTAAACTGGGGAGTATTATGAACGATTATGCATGTGTACCGTAACTAACAAGGTATTATCTTTTGCACTATATAAAATAGTATCAATACCTAATGTCGTTTAAATATGTTCAGTAATTTTAGAGATAATTTTAACACTAGTTTAGTTGAGGTATCGCCATTTAATTAAATTATTCATTTTTATTGATTTTTAATACGTTGCTCGTTAGAATTGTACAAAAGTATCTTTGAAATAAATCTCTTTCATTGATAGTTTAAAGCACATTAAAGTTTTAGCCAGCCTAATATTTAAAAGCAATTAAATAAGTTTCAAATGGTTTTAAACAGCAAGCATTTGAAAGAAGAAGAAATTGTACTTTGCCATTTAAATAATACGATTAAATTAGATCATGTGAAGTAGTTCTTTGTTTGAAGTAATCTGCTTTTAATGGACTTTTCTCTTGCTCGAATCCTCCTGGTTTCCATTTCTTCGCATGGTTTCATTGAAATGGGGTTTTCTTTCTCGAAATGCACTATTAACACATTTTAACAGAAGTACTGTTCAGTGTGTTCCTTCCTAGTTTGGATAAGATAAACATGAGCTGGTCCATTAACATACCACTTTTCTTTGTTAAAAAAATCCTTGAAATTATAATTAAGAAATGTTTTTTTCTATGAGTTCAGTCTTTTGAATTTGCTTACTTAAAACTATCCAAGGGAAGAATAAGATATAGAATGTAAATGATTTGTATATAAATTTGAATTCATTTAGTTAATGAATTACATTTTCTTACCGTCTTTTTCGTCCTATCTCAAATGTTTGGTTGATTACTATGTATTTGTTATAGTTTCAGGATTGACTTGCTTACGAAATGTCAATTCGAGTTATTTACTTCTGAAAATCTGTATAAAAGTATTATTTATCTCTTATAGGGTACTACGAGGGCACATTTAAATGATTCCTCTTAGTTAACACATAAATGGGTTTTACGAGACTAAATTATAGATTTTATTTTACTTATTTAGATTTTGTTTTATCAAATGCTATCGTATGGAAAAGACAAGGTACTGATATCCATGTTAAAATAATTGATATAAGGTAAGAACTAAAATGAAACGTTATTTCTTAATTACTGTTTTCTTTTCTTGAGAATCTGTAGGTCCCGGTCTGTTTAGCCCTCGTGCGCACAAAATTAACTTAGAGCGACAAAACAAACCTTTCTTGAGATCCTGATCTTGACCCAGTACTAGAGGGACATACTAACGAGAAAGAAAATTACTTCTATTCTTCGATTTCTTCTATTACTGCAGAGATTTCTTTTATTACTGGTGATATGAACGATTGCCATTCCATAAAAAATGAGTAGAATAGAGGAGATTGTCTCTTTTACGACTTGGTTGGGGTTTCATGGTTTCTTCAATTGCCACATAAATGTGTCGAGACCATTTATAATAGAGCGCGCATCAGGATTGTTAGTTTGGGCAAACATCACGTGACTTTGACTTTGCAATTTAACATACGCAATGACGGCTTGGCGTTTTTAGCATCAACGTTTAGTGTTGTTCATTACTACTCTATGCTGCTGACGCGAAAGAAGAAAAAGGTCTAATACCCTACAACGATTTCCAAAAGAATTGGTTCATTTTTTTCAGCTGTAAATGAATGTAAATGTAATCTTTCTAAATATTTCGTAAATCTAATATAATGACAAGTTTTTCTCTTTAGAAATTTATCATATATAACACGTAAACAGAATACGTTTGCAACCTATACAAATGTACGAATGTATTTTTGAAATTTCATTCACTTAAGTGTCAGATGAATACAAAATAATTTCATCGGAGCACGAACCGTAGTATTCCATTCATAAATTTTCTTGTGTCCTATCTCCCTCCAAAATGAATAAAAAATAAAATAATAATTAATTAAATAATCAACTATATTCTATTTCGTACAAAATGAACAGAGTTGTATCTATTTATATTAGTGAGCACATTTAAATAAATTTATGACTTAAGAAGAATAGATCCAGGAATACGTTTTCTAAATAAATGTGCGCAGGAAAAGGAAGCCAAGCGCCGAAACTGCGCCAAATCTAATACGTAAAGGATATGCAGATGTTTGCCCAATTTTCTCTTCCTTTAGAATAGGGGGACACACTATATTATATTAGTACTGAAACCGTGGTTCCACCTGTAACAGTGTTTCCACCTATGCACTGCAAGAGAGCTCCTTGCGCCTTACCAGTGAAAAGTTCAGATGAAACGACGATTTCATACGATGAATTCATAAATGATGACAAACAAAACCTCCCGCCCGAGAGGACGTACTGCGCAACTGGCACTGAAAGAAAATCTCTCATCCTGAAACTAGAAGTGGAATCCTTCCACTTAAATATAATTATATGACTTTTTAAAGGTGTTACTGTTGTATATTAATCTTTGTAGTGTGTTGTGCTGGTGTTCGTGCGCTTGTAATTAAAGTGGTGTGTTTTGTTAAATGAGTTTTCTTGTGACCTGACCACACCCAGATCCAACTGCCCCAACAAACAAAAAAACGACGACATCTACCACAGTACTTTATGGAGGAAACTCTTGAAAGACCTCCCAGAAGGTATTGTTCTCATAGATTTTCCTTTATGTAGTGTAACAAACTCCTCATGATTCACCCTGGGTGACACTAGATCTATTACAAAATCTGATATAAGGACAATTTCTTCTCATTAAAAATATATCATACGTAGAACACAATATGTTAGCAACTTATTAAAATGTGCGAATGTATGTTGTTAAAATTCCACTCACTTAAAGTATCAGGGGAGAAGAATAAAAACAATTTCTATCGGAGCACGAACCACAGAAATTGAAGCAATATCCGAAACCATTAGGAAGCAAAATTGTACCATATTTTTCCGCGGTGTTTCCAATTCCAGCAGTAAATCCGCACCCACTGTTGTCGTTGTTTTAACTGAAGCAAGATTACTGGTAGAAGTTCGGTACTTAGTGTATTTTTTTTTTTCCTTTTCCAAGTCATATTTTTGATGGACAGTGATTACTAAAAATGTGGGGGTGAGAGTGGATGATGATGATTGTTGTAATCATCGGTTTTTCGACATCTTGAAGAATGCTATTATCATTTTTTTTTTTTTATTTCGCAACTAGTAACTTTCTCAGGGAATTTGTGAGTCTTTCTAAAAGAGCTTTGTAAGAACTTTCGTTAAATGTTTATGGATGTCTCTTTTTTTTTTTTCATCAGCGTTTTGTGTGAAGGGATGTAAGTTTCTATCAGAGTGTGAAAGAACTGTTTTCTTTCGTTATTATTTGGGAAGCTTGGTTAAAGAAATAAAAAGTTATTATTTATAAGTGAAAGTAAATTGTTGCAATTTGACTTTTATCTTACATATAGGTTGATTAAACCATTCTGATTTTCATTTTTACTGAAAGAATTTTACATCTAGACGCTTAGAATACATTTAATTAAGTAATCAACTATATTCCATTTAATAACTAACATTCAATTCATTTTATTGTAATTAATAAATGCATTGCTGTTATCATGACTAGACTAGGTCGTGACAAGGTTTGTAATACAATGAAAGTAATAGTTTTTGATTTGTACATAAAAAAAATGCTCTAAAACATTTTATATTTTATAAAATTTAACTTTTAGTTATATAGTATGTGAATAAATAAAGTAATAACAATATTCACACCACGTATGTGTAGTATAATCTGAATATGTGTGGAAATAAATTAAAGGAAAATAAAATGTTTTGTAAGTTTCTGTAAAATGTTTTTCGTTGTTCGTTGATGCATCTTGTTAGCCTTACTAACCTTTTAGTTCAGGCCACATCGTGTTGTATTAAAGTTTTGGCCAATGTTCTCTAATGAAGATATCTAAAAATTGTTTCTTTTAAATTATTAACAATTGTAATGCGGCATTTTATGTTTAATGCATATTTACTTCTGTAAGACTGTTAGATTCAGCTAAGATGATGTAAATAAAAAGAATTCTTCGATTTTGAAGTATTTTTATTACACTAATAATTTATGATGTTACATTTAGAATGAAAGATAACAAAACTACAAGAAATAACTTGTACTTGTATCACTTTCCTTTACCCAAAAGTGAGTTAGCACACTCCCAAAAATGACTGCGCACAGCTCAATACCACATGCTCATCTTTTATTAGTGTTAAAATTCATAGCTTGAACACAATTGTCTCTATAATGGAACTAGCATGGTCTGTCTGTATCTAATAACACTATTTATAATTAGGTTCATTACATAGATTAATTAACCCTTGATTAGTCACAATTATTTTCTATCATGAAGGGTCCCAATTCATAATAGATATAATTTTTTATATTTTTCATGGATTATCTCTTTATAGTTTTTTTTCTTTCTAATGCAGCTGGCAAACACAGACAGCTTGGTCTTAGATGCCTTAAGGCAAGTGCTGCACAGACGTACTCACTTTGCATTACCCAGGGGGCGCGTGTAACCTGAAGATAAGCCACGGACGCGGAGTAGCAATGCCCCCGCAATGCTCTACGATCCTATTAGACCGGGACCTACTTTTTAAAGTGGATTCCGAACCACTACAAACAACGATGGCACCGCCGGGACTCGAACCCGAAACCTGTGGTACCGAGCGCCAGACCGCTAGCCACTCGGCCATTCAGGCCCCTATCTCTTTATAGTAAGCACTAGGATTTACAATATTGCTTTATTTTATGCTTTATTACTTTTATTTTAGTCTCAAAATAAAAGCAATAAAAAGGGTTTGATGTAATATTGTATAAAAAGAAAAACCTTTTAATTAAAAAAGTATTAAACAATAATAAACGAAATAGACTATCTAATATTTACCTGAAAAATATAGGAAACAATTCCGATCTATTAATGCTGCATTTTTAAAACATGTCTATATTTAACAGTACGTACGATAATGAATTAGTATCTAGATATTTATGCACATGAAACTGGTTCTCATACTCATCATATAGTCGTCCAAAGGAGTAACATAGAGAAACGTGATTAAAGAAAAAATTTTTTTTAAAGTTTAGAAAAAAAAAAGGTTTTACATTCAAGTGTATTTATTGGATAGTGTTATAAGTATTTTTAATAGTTAAAAATATTTTTAAAATATATATATAAAATAAAATAGAAAGTACAAATGCACCTCATTCGATGGTTCATTTTTACTTTCGTTTGACCCTATCAGATCGTCAGACAACGTAAGGATACAATTTTATCCCAATTTTATTTTATTCGAGCTATAAGTATTCAGGTATTTGTTCCATCATATTAAAAATTACATTTCTACTTTTTATACTTATCTCAAGATAATTTACATATTTCAATTTTTCAATTACCATATTTTTTTTGCCTTCTTTCTTACCATTCTCATACGGAATAAAATATTTTGCTTAATTGATGCCACAAATTGTTTAAAAATATACAAGGACAAATCTCGAGAATTTGTTATTCTGATGAAGGTATTAGCTGATGTAAACTTTTACTGCAAGGCTTTTTAATTCTTGTTTCACATATCAAACTCTCAGAAATAAATAAATAGTATCTGAAACTGTCATTTATGCATTTCTTAACATTAAATATCTTCAAGATAAAAGTTATTCATTTATTATAAAAAAAATGTTGACTGCTTGTCAAGTCTAATTAGTGACATAAAGTATCAAGCCAATGAAAGCATCGAATTTAGTTGTCAAAAATTAAAAAACAACGACAATCTCAATCTTTTAAGAATAAATGAAATTTAAAAGATTGTTTTGAGTTGTAACGTAAGACAATAAATTCTTTTGTATTATTCTCAATTTAGTTGCCCATTAAAATTAACCTCTTTTTACATCAATTAAAAAATGCGTCAAAAGTGTCATTATAATAAGACAAAGAAAATAAATGAAAAAAATAACAATGCATATATTTGAATAGGAATATTTTTTTAGAAAGTATATTTTTTTCTAGATATAATAGTATTAAAAAATTATTTTTCGAGCCAGATCTTTAGGGAGATTTATAGGACACTAATGCATTCTTTTTAACATATCATGAAATATTTAAGAATTTTTTTTATAGTAGAGCAATTTTTTGTTCCATTTTTTTTTTTGTACAGTTCAAAGCAATTTTTCAACCAGTTGTACCAATTTTTGTTTCAAAATTACATTTGCCAAATGAAATTCTTTTTCCAGTCTCTAAGTGACACTCTGTTATTCCCTGTCTGTTTATGGCGAAAAATGTGTCAACTGCTTGAAAAACTCTTTAGAATAATGAAATCTATTTCAAGAAATACAGTTTACATTTTATTTCTGGTGAATTTCTATCAAAATTTTTATTTTAAAAAAACCAGAGAAAAAAAAAAAACCCTTTAAGATTTATGAAATAGTATTTTTGAAAAATTCTAAAATAGATGCAGGAGTAATATGTTTCTATTTTACTTTGTTTTTTGTCAGTTCGAGTAATTTGAAATTATTTATCATTAACATAGATTGACAATTTGTATATCTACGATTAAATATTTACTGTATAGAAAAATTTATAAATATTGCTGAATTATTATAAATCTCTCTAATTATCTGACATGAAAAACTATTTTTTTTTTCTATTTAAAAATATTCGTATTCAAATATATATTTCTTAATTTCTCATTCATTTTTCTTTATCTTATTATACCGACAATTAATTGCTTGAGAGTAAATAACTGTTAATTTTAATGGGCAAATAAATTGAGAATAATACAAAAAAAAATTTGTCTTACGTTACAACTCTTAAATAATCTTTTAAATTTCCTTTATTTTTAAATAGATTGGGATTTTTTTGTATTTTTTGACAAATAAATAAGTTGGATAATGAGTTAATGGATCATTTTCCCAAAGAATAAAATAATCAATTGTCCATTTTTTTCACAAAGCTTACATTTAGATTTTTACTAGATGTATTGACGAATCCCAGAAGTTTGGTGATTAATCCTTTTACAAAAAAATTGGGTTGACCAACGTTAATCACTTTCCACGACGAAAGCTACTAAGTTTTACCACTTCTTTAATTTTTATTTCCTATTCAATTGTTTCTAAATCTGTTCTGTTCTATCAGAACGTTGTAGAACTACTAATACACCACGAGATGCCTGTTTACAGTATTTTAAAATAAAAGTTTTGAAGTGCTTCCATCGTAATTTTGGACGAATATCCCCAAGGATGGTATTTTGGAAGGTTTCGCATCTTCTTCTTACCAATGGAAGGACATTATGGCCTACAGATGTATCGCGCTCCCCTCTGCATAAACTCGGGATCCAACAGAACCAGAACTTCTACTAGAACTTAACGGCCTATTGATTTATGCTCATTCCTGATGCAAATATAGAAATGTTTGGTTTGTTTCACTTGGTGAAGTTCTAACCGAGTTCTCTCAATTCAGAAGCAGAGTGCATTAATTTGCGATCGGTTAAACCCTTAATTAAATTTCGCTATACCAGAAATTAAAGAATTTTCTTTTATATTTAAATTTTTCTTAATTTTTCTCTTCTATTTGTAACATTTATTTTATTTCATACTTACTTGATGCTGTAGTGTTTTCCGTTTTAATTATAATATAACAGTTATGAAATAAAAAAATGTCTATAAAACATTTATGATTTAAAAAATATAACATTGCTTTATATGTATATATAAAGCTTTTCGAAGTGAAATGTTATCATTGCAAAAGAGCAAAACAAATTCATGCAAACTATTCTACCCAGTACGAAGTTCGGCATCAAAGCTTCCAAGCATCTCAAAACTCTTTTCTCTTTCAGTTAAGACGTCAAAAACTCTTTTTGGCAGCAAATGAAAAAATAAAACAGCGGCACTTTTCTTTTGTGAAAATTATTGAAGAAGATTGATTGCTACTCTCTTACTTACTGAATACTTCTCTGTATAAGCCGAGAGTTTTAGGACATAAGGATCCACTAATCTATCAAAAAATAAGTTTTGTTTCATGGAAATGAGTTGTTTTATTTCCGAAATTGTTATATTGCTGATTTACTGCGTCGTCGCCAAAACGAAATGATGTTGGTGAAATGTGCGTCCTTCTAACGGACGTTTTCAGCAAAAATGATTACCTGTTTGAAATTTGCCTTATACGTTTTGGTATTTTACTTTTTACTCATTTTTCATTAAAAAAAAAAAGTAATATAAAATATTTTAAAATCAATTCCTACTTTTTTTCCACTATATTGCAGAAAAGTCCTTTACAAATAAAGTTGAAATTTTCCTCTTACATCTGCCGCCATCTATCATTAGTTACATGCAACTTAAATATATAAAAAAAAAAAACCTTAAAATTAATTAATTAAATGTAATTAATGAATTAATATTTGAAAAAAACTCTATTAACATCAAGTGTCATCCACTATATGTTCAAAAATGCATTTGAACTTGGATGAATAAAAAGTATTTCATGAAAGATTGAAAATTTGAACAAAATATATATAGGGAGAGTGTGAACTAATAGTAGGAACTGAAAAATAAAATGGCACAGAAAATAGAACTAGCACAGATACTACTGACAAAATAATATATAAGTAAACCTTCAAGATAGTGCTAAAAGCATGTGAGAAAAAAGAACTTTTTACTCCATTCTCCTTGGATACGACCAAAACATGAGGAAAGTACAATAGGGAGTGATATATTGTTAAAAGAATGTATAAAAATGTTCCTTTCATCGACAGTTTTAGAGTAAGATATTTTTTATAAATATTTATAAAAAAAAAGGTGACAGTCATAAAAATAAACATGTCAAAAATTGCTGGAACAGTTTAGGTGGTTTAACTAATTTGGCACTTGTCCAGAAAACCTTTTCTAGAAAAACTTTAACGACAAAAAAAAAATAGTCAAACTGTAAAGCGGTTTGTCGTTCTGCAGTCATTTTTGCACACTAAGTGTAATTATATCTGAACCTACAATTTAAAGGGATTCGAACCACTAACAAGCATCCAAACCACCGCCACAATTCGAATTTAAACCCGTGGTACCAATAGCCATTGGACAATCAGGCTGCGAATTAACCTTCAGATGAAAAAATATCATGCCATTTTATTTTTTCAGAATAACCTGATAAAAATTTAGAATTCTTCATGCAATACTTGTTAATTAATTCCAGTGATAAATGTTAAATTCTGAATAAAATAAAAAAAAAAAAAAAAAATTGATGTTTAAGCCTCTGAATAAATAAACTGCTTCTTACGAACTGACATAAGCCTTCAGCATAAAGCTGTTTGCACGCCTTTAGCCCTTGTAAGCCCATAAGCCTTTTAACATAAAATTATGTTGTACACGATTCTCTACTTAACTCAATTTTTTTTTTTAACTAAACACTAATGTTTCTTTGTCATTCATTTTGAAATTCTTCTTATGAATCAATAATTAAGAGCTCTAATTCTGTTATTTATTGTTAGATGTTTATTTTGTTAAATTCTAAGAATTTTTGAAAAATAACGAACAAAGATAAAAAAAAATAATGATTGATAAAGACAACTTGAAATTCAGGTGAAACTTTCTTCCTTATTTCTTTTCAAATTCCTTTTATATGATTTGTAAATACATGACATTTAGGGCAACGAGCTTATTACTTTGATATATCAAACACATACTACACTTTATAACGAATTTTGAACGAATCAAATTTTGCATGATGTGCTCTTGGATATAAGATACAATAATTTCGCAAAGTATGGTGGGTCTATTTCAATCTTGTTACGAATAAATAACTGATCTACTGCATTTAACTCATTGTGTTCATCATAGAATTGAGACTGCAGAGAAGAAACATGTTTTTAGAATCAAAGGCATGATTAATTTTTAAGTTTTAACAAAAGAACTCTTTTTTTTTAATATCAAATGCACGGTGAATTAGATGTTTTATGACAATTTTAGGTATTTTAATTAGTGCATATTTTCATTTAAAGCGAGATGGTTACTGCAGCAAAAAGTTGGAAGATATTCGATATGTTTTGAACTAAAAAGATAATAGATAACTTGAGAGTTGAGATAATAGATAACTTGATAGATTGAGAGTTTCACAATTGCTTACTCTGTTTATCCGCTCTTTAGATCATTTATCGGTTCAAATGAACAGAACATTTCGATTTATGAGCAAACAATGTTCAGATTTGAAAATATGTTTTCAGTTTTGTCCTTACGCCTATTTTTATGTCTACAATGGGGAAAATTTTACTTACTTATTTAATATAGAAAAGCATACTTTTAATTTAACACATTGTGTGAATTTTTTAATGGAAGTTTTTTCCTATTTCTTTACATCTTAGAAGGCTGTTACAATTGCAATTATTATTCAGAAGATTTTATCACCTATTTTAATTAATGTTTTTTTAAAAATAAAAATGTACTTATTCATAAACAGAAAATGCATTCAATTTATTCATATTTCATTATGATTGCGGCAGCGTAGATTGAGCCGTCAGTGTTTGTCTCAAACCGTCGCCAACGGCCAGCATTGGCAGTCATGGTTCATTATAATTTTTAAAATAAAGACTCATAAAATATTGAATCTTTCCCATAATTTTATGCACTATAATCTTTACTAATGAATTTAGAAGAATATGTGAAATGAATGCAATGACTTTTATTGAACGCATTTATCTATAGAAATAGATTTTGCTAAAGAAAGTAATTTTTAATGGTGTAGTGTTTGCATTCATTTAAAAGAATCTTGTACTCTCAGTTTTTTTTACAGAGAAATATGTGTTCTATAAAAATAACGGTACTAAAGGAATAGGTACTATTGTATTATAGAATAACCAAAGATAAGCAAACAAAAAAATTTTACATTTTAATCACATTTGTAATACATTATATATTTTTTTTGTTCTTAACAATAGAATAATTCCTGCAAGATATTCTTTCATGGTGGATCCAAGATTCCAAGATAGCTTTTGATAAGATACAGGGCTGGGAAACAATGACGTGATTTGCCGCCAGAGCACTGCCTTTGATAGCAGTTGTATTAGTGAATGTATTATGAATACAACTGTATCGCCAAAGCAATATTTAATTTTAAATAATTATCAGAATTTTGGAAAAATAATAATTATTTTTGTAAAAGAGTCGATTTAAAAATCCTTCTCCAGATTCGTACAAAAGTGATCAACTCTCTACTACAGAACATCTTATTGACAAAAACTTTGAAGTACTTATACTAGTGCAATTTTGTTTCGTTTGTAGTCATAGGACAAGCTCTACAGCTTTTTTTGCAGGAGGATTTTAGTTTTGTATTTGTGCTACATAAGAATAGAAGGTCTATCTAGAATACAAGAATACAAGAATGAATACAAGGTCTTTTTACTGCTGTAGAAAGTCCTTGAGTGAAATGGCAGGAAAACAACAACAAAGAAATAAAAAAGCAAATTAAATTTGGAATATTTAATTGCGTTAATATTTATCACTGGCAATGTACAATGCTATAGTTATCCCATTTCCCAATATGATATCAATAGGATGTTTAATTCGAAAAAAAAAAAGAGTTCTCAATTCATTTTCAGATGGAACTGAAACACATCATGCAATTTATTCTAAAGCAATTGCCATCAATAATCGAAATCTCCAGATAAGCAATAAAACAATTCTGACATCCAAAATGGATCCGATGCTTCCATGTATAAGATGATTTTTATCGATAAAATACATTTATAACGTTTCTTTCACATCAAAGCAACACTTTGCCATTACGATATCTTTTATGAGGACAATAATTCGTGCCAAATACTCCCATAAAGGCTGGTGCAGATAAAGCCTCCTGTAATCAATAAGCAAAATATCTGAGTGTTCAAATGTGTTTCAGTTCAAATGTACTGTAATAAAAGAAAGGACATCGCCTACAAGACTTCTGCGAAAAAGAACCACAGAATCTGAGAAAAGGTTACAATCTTTACACTGCGCTATTCATTAAATCACCACGTTTTGAAAAGAATGGGATAGCTGCCAAAAAAAATAAAAATAAATAAAAATCAACAGAATTTATTTTTTATTAGAGATAATTAAAAAAACCACTGACTCATTCATTTCGAACAAAACAATGGAATCTTGAAAATACCTACAGATAAATCCAACCCAAGGCTAAAATTCATTCTTCTCTTATTATTTAGGTGATACAAAGTGTTATTTTCAGCAAAAATCTGATTATTGATTTTGTGCCATGTAATATATATTTTTTTCTTTTGAAATAGAGAAAAGAAAAAGTTTTGTCTATGTAAAACAAGCTCGTTTCGGTGCTAGATCAAAAAGGACATTCATCATTCACGGACATTTGTCTCCCAGTACACTCCAGGCGTTCTTCTTTTTCTTGTGTCCTTTTCTTCTTTTCTTTTTTTAAAAAGAGACTAGATCACGCAATAAAAAGAATATTTTTCCCGTCGTCACCCCCACGGGATTATCGATTTGATTTGCTTTATTATTTGCCCTGAATTGTGACGTCACATTCCTTCATGGCAAAACCTCTTGTCGTTTACAAAGGACAAGAAAGAAGTCCACGGAAAGTTTTATACTCTACTTGCAGTGAAAGCCGAACAACAGAAGACAGGGGGAAGCAGACTTTTCTAGTTTATTATTAGTATTTTTTTTATTCTAAAAGAAGACGTGTTTAAAGGAAGGAAGAAAAAAAAAGAAGAAGAATTTGTTGAGTAACTTTTTCCCTTTCTCACTGTAGGAAACTTCTTAAAATTTAGAAAACACTCCCTTTTTTTTCTACAAATTGGAATTTGCATTTTTTTTCTCTCTGTCCTTTGAAACGTTCTCTGTTAAAAAAGTAAAAGTAAAAGTAGAAATGAAAGAAGTGGTACTCGAGCGAAGTTCCTTCGAGAACTTTGATTTCTTTCACGTTTAAGAGGTTTCAATAGTCGCAAATGGTTTACAAATTGCCCCATTTAGCATTTATCTAACAGTTTTCAAAATAAGACCAAAAAGCATGGAAAGGGAACTCTTAAGAAGACGTCAAAAACTTCTCATGCCTATAATGAATTCTTACCATTTAAATAAATTCCTACTCATTTATAAAATTCTTATAATAAATTCTTACCATTTTTTAAATTTTTATACTTATAAATATTTAGAAGCCATATTATTTTTTTTTGTTTCGTATTAAAATAGGATTGAAATTATTATATTAAATGAAATTGTGGTAAATGTAATGTTTAAATTAAAAATCATTTGTAAAAAAATTAATTTAGAAATGCTATTATAGTTGTAATTTAAATAACATTGGGACTAAAATAACATTGCTAAAAGGATGGACAAAGGAAAAGATAAGTAGATCATCTATCAATTGTACATATCTAATGGTAGTCTAATCCAATAGTAGTATTTAATAAATATCTTGCATGTATCTATCAGTAGGGTTTCTATAATTTCTTTAGGCTTTATTGGAATGGAATTTCTCTGCACTTTTTGACGTCCATCCATTTAGCAAAGATTTTGATGTATGTTAATCCTATTTCAAACAAAGGTCGTATAACAAACAAATTGTTCTAGCCCAAACAAGACGTATATCAAGTATATGTTAGTATATCGTGTTGGACTTATCTCAAAACGGTCGTAGATCTTATTTTACTCATATGCTGATCATCTCTGAATTGCTGTAAGATATTCAAGAAATAAACTTTAAATTACTTAATTGAATACAATAAACCTGTTTGCTAACCCCTTTAGGATGTGTGCTTTCTCTCTCCAATTACATTATTTTAATTGTCAAAACAATTTACTTTTACAATTATTACACTTAAACTGGGATTAACATTTATTTAAGTCAGTTAATTATTAAGTTTAGTTTAATTTATTAATTGGTATATCTTTTAGTTTTTCTAATTTTGAAGTGTTATTAATTTCATTTAGTTAATTTACTGTTGTTTTCAGAAACCAGATGACTCGATAGCGATTATGGCAGCGTGTTTAAATGCCTCACATTGGCTGCCAGGGTGTATTTCGACCGTTCTCCCAAATAATTCACAAATTTGGGATAATTACACTTGCAAGTCCTTCCTGTTAATAGGCGTTTTTTGTGACTAATGTAAATGGAATACAAGGTACTTGATAATTATTGTTTTTTTCATTCAATTATAAATTTTTTGTAAAAAATAGAAGAAAATTGCAGTTGAAATCTTTTTATCAAATTATTGAATGGAAATAGTACATCTTTAATTTAATATCCTTTAAAATATTTAAATCGGTATTAGAAATTAAAAAAAAATGTAAACATATTAGTTACTAAAAATGTTTTATTTAGGCTTCAATAGCAAACTTTTTGCAAAAAAAAAATAATTGGTTTACCTTTTTTAGCATAAAATAACAGTTTTATGATTAACCAATTAGTTTAATGATATAAACATTTTTGTTATTTAGCTAATAATTCTTTAAAATACTTTTGAAAATTTTTAAAAAGACATTTAGTTATGAAAAGACGGTAATGGACAGTAATGTAAACGAAACATTACACTATGCTAGCAGAAATGTCATTTTCAAATTATCCGACTAACAGGTTGTTTTAAAAATACTGAGGTTAAATTGCTCTTTTGACATTATGATAGGAATAGTTATTTAAAATAATGTTGAGTGCTGCAATTTAATGACGTATTTAAATAAATTGAATAGATAATTACGCTTTAAATCATTTGTTCTTGTTGATATTTCCGCTTGAAGTAAAAGTACAACACAGTTATTCACTAATAAGAAGTATAAAGTATTTCTTGCAAGCACTTCTAGATAATCAGTTTCCTGTTTGAAGCTAGAAATGAATAGCTTCAAAATTTTAAAAAGCAAAAACGCGAGTTAAAGAAATTCAATAAAAAATGTTCGGATATAAAATATGCTTAATTTAAAATTACTTTTAAATAGAAGATGGAAAAAAGAATATGAATTTTGAAAATGCTAATGTGGTACTTAATTAAGATACCACAAAAATTATTAAAGATGTTTTTTATTTTCAGTGATTTTGCAATTTTATTAAGGAATTTTTTATTGCTTCTAAAACTTATGAATTCATATTTATGCTAAATTTTAGTTCTATACTGTACCAATTAGGAAAATATCGCCTTTAATGACTGTAAAGTTATTGTAAAGATAAATAAATGATTTTTTTTTATTCTAAAATTTATTTAAAAATAGTTAAAGAGTAGTAATCGGCGAAAGGGTGAAATCAAATTTTAATTATCATCAGTAATACTTTTATTCCTACATCTATATCATAAACTATTCATAGAGTTGTTATCTGCGTTTCAGATGAAGATTTAGTAAGCTATTATAATTAATAGATAACTTATGTATTACTTTTTTGGAACAATTACGTTAGAATAATTGCTGATACCGTTTTAATAATCAAAACGAATGCATTGTATGTTAGGAATGCTGAAATATATGAATTACTTCATCTATAAATTGAATAGCAATACATCAATGAGTTTAACAATAGAATGGAATCAAGACGAATCTATTACGTTATTTCGAAATGATGCAAAAAAAAATTAGAAAAAAATTCATTCTATTTTAATAATCATACAAAATGCACTGAACATGTAACATGAATGTAAGAAAATGTAATAAAATATAATAAAAGGAAGTTTTGGAGGATTTTATTTTATTTATAGGCATTCTTCACCCATCAATGTATGATGCACGTAGTGTTTGATTTTCTTTCGTAAAATCCTGACTCTTTCCATCCTATGCGATTGTTGTACGTTTTTCTTTACGTGTAAAGGGGCCTGATAGTCGAGGGATACCACAAGCTTCGGGTTGGAGTCCCGGCGGTGGCAAGGATGTTTTTAATGGATTGGAATCCACTTTAAAACCACCCTTCTGATTTGATCATACCGCGTTGCGGGGATAATGTTACTCACGTCCGTAGCCTATCTTCAAGCTACAAGTGCCTCCTGGGTAATAAATGAGTAACAGTGTTCGTCGGTGAAGCCCACTTTTGCTGCTCACAAGGAAATGGTCAGTACAACCTAGTCCTCGGCGTAATTAAAAAAAAAAAAAAATTATGTGTAAGGGGAAAAAAAACCGAATTTTTGATGGCCGTTATAAAATTGATTTTGGAAACTTCCGAGGAAAAAAAAAAGTCCACAAATTAAATATACCGTCCTTTATCCCACACAAATTTTGTTGGTTAATTTGTTGTTGGTTATCATATAATCCATCTATCGTGAATTAATTTTATAATTCACGATTTATGGATAATTCATTATCCATAAATCGTGAATTATAAAATTTCACGGTTATATAGATTTATTCCATAATCTATGGATTGAAAAAGAAAGGAAATTACAGTAACTTTCCTTTATTTGATTTTGATTTTTTATTTATCGGATTTTTGATTCAATATATATATATATATATATATACATTATGCTATATCAAATCAATATTCTCAGCAAACGATTTAAACTAGTAGTTATTTATAAAATTAGAATATTCCCTTGGCTAAAGATCAGACCAGTATATTTAGGCATTAGATATTCGAACATTAATTTTGCACTTATCCTAGTATTAAACGTCATACTATTCAAAATTCCTCAGACTGTTAGTTTTAGTGATTTTAACAATTTTCCTCTCAGAAGATAGTAAATCATTATTTGGGATGCAGAAAAATTTGTCTCATGGAAGGAAGCCAATCAGCACTTTGAAAAATAAATACAGATCCAAAAATATCTGTTTCAAAATTTCCAGTAGAATTGCAAAAATGTTACGGAATAAGTGCTATAAATTTGTTATGGAAAAAAAATCTGCAATATTATAAATGATTTCAAAATTTATTTGCTTTAAAAGATTTCTTACAGTTTCATGTTTGCTCATGAAAACAAATTTAATCTATTCGATGTTAAAGCTACGTAATGGTTTGATAGGACCGAGAGAAAAATTCCAAAAAAGAGAACTTACTTCAATTTGGTAAATATTTAAAGGTTACATGTCATCCATTGGAGAAAGAAAGTTTGAATTGAATGATGATGCTATGGAATAAATATATTGATGCCTTAAACTAACTTTTTATCAGATGAAAAATCTCAGTTTATGGAACGCTTTCAAGTTCTATTAGGATAATGATTTCTAATATATCGTCTTCAATGTTCGTTTGTGGTAGCTTTACAGTGATTATTAGATAATTATTAAAGTTCTTCCTTAGTTACCAGATTTGTACCCAATAGAATATATTTGGTTATAATTTGAAAATAGAAGTTGAAAACACAAATTCTTTTTCAAAGTAGTTATTGAAAATCCGTAATATAAGAAAAATGGAATATAATCACGTCCTATTTATTGAAGAATTAGTTCAAATCTGTATCAAAAGATTAAAAGATATTCTTAAAGCTTGCATAATCGACCAAGTGCTAACAGCTTGGAGAATTTTATTGAACTTCATTTTTGTGTAAATTCACTTTCATTCTTTCATGTTGTATTATTGGTTTTTAAAAACATTTATTCAAGCTTATTAAAGGAAGATTAAAAAAAGTTAAAAACAAGTTCTTGGTAAATTGTTTCAAAGCCACACATTTTAATTATCTGGTTTAATGCCCTTTTCAATTTAACAATTTGTATAAAGGACACGTTTATTCGAACACTATTGTGATACATTGTACACATTTTTTTTTATATTGGTAAATTGAACTGAAAACAAAATACGCGAAGAAATTCAAAAAAAAAAGAATATTTTCATAAAAATAAATTTAGAACATCATTTGAAGAAAATAAATAAATACATAAATTAATTAATTAACAAATACCATACGCAAAAGGCAGTGACATATAATTTAATGTGCCTAAGCGTCTGTACGGTCTGCCTTGAAACTGCCGTACCGGTAGCTGAAGAGACAGGTCTGATGCTGTGCTAAATCTGTTTCTTTTGGCAGTAACTGCTAAATACCGGTCCCTTTATTCGGCGTTGTAACTCGGGGGCAACTTGTGCTGTAACATCTACTCACATTACCATCATCTTGAATCGTTGCCAAAGCCTGAGATGATACTCTGGGCGATTCCAAGTTCCTCGGATTCTTCCAACTGGGTGTACGTCCATTCCAGTCGTCCGATAATTCTACCACGTAAAAAAATCATCCAAATGCTTCCTTTTGTGCCATAACTATGCGGTTATTGCACTGAAAGGCTTTTAAAGCGCTTGTGAACAATTTTACTTCTTTGCCGCCATTCCTTATACCCCTCTCTTACACTCTCGTCATTGTGACGTACTATCCGCGCCACTGGTAATTTGCATATTCTCTTCATGATGTGTGATAATTCTACAGGTGAAATTTTTATTTTAGAGTTCAATTTCTGTGTGATTCTGAATTATCCTTAATTTATGGACATGAGTGTACTTTTAAGAAATAAATTTTTGTGTGGCGAGTCCCCTTACATTCCTCTAACCAGTACGATACATATTGGTAGTGAATATGTTGTGTGATGTGGTCACTAATATTCAAAAATAGTGAAATATGATACTGCAAAATGATAACATACTACAAATATACCGGTAGCAAGAAATTTGCTGCATACTAAGTGGCAATTGTCGGTGTATGACTTGTCTCTCGCTCTACGGTCATTTTGTGCACACTTTAGCTCTATTAGACCGGGACCTACAATTTACTACTACTAACACCCCATATCACATCTGATCACTGTGGTAGAGCTGAGTTGCCGCTTTACAGTTTGGGAATGATGTGGGTGAGAAGTCTGAAAGGGCTCTGTGTTGCTCTACGGTCATATGAGACCGGATCTACGACTTGATTCCACTCCTAATAGGATTCCGAACCACTACTACTACATCACACCACATCACTGTGCCTAGAGCTGAGCGCTCCTTTTACAGTTTGGGAATGATGTGGGTTTGAAAGTCTGAAAGGGCTCTGGGACTCTTACGGTCATATGAGACCGAGACCTACGGTTAGTGGATTCGACCGAAATCTGTGGTACCGAGCGCTGTCTTTTTCGGCCATCAGGCTCCCGTCCCCCCATTTTAACGTGGATTCCGAAAACAATATCAAAGATCCATGACACTGTCAGATTCGAACCTGAAGAACCAAAGGCCAATTTAGCTAATTGGCCATCAAGCCGTTGTCGGCGTATGAACTTGATTGCTATTTGCTGATGCTGCATTTGCGCGATTATAATATATGGGCGATAGGGTTAATGGGCTTAGTATGTGCGTATTATAGCGCATAAAAAAAAATCTCACAGAGAACGCTGAGTTGCCGACTCTGCTCTATAATTTAGTGTTCGTTCATATCTTACTTGTTATCATTCTTCATAATTTCATTTTTCAAAAAGAAAGAGATGGAAAATCGCACTTATATTGATCAATAGGACAAGTTATTTTCGAGAAACGTTTGGAAAAAAATTTAAAATAATAAGTTATAGACTTAATAGTAAAATCTTAAAATACTAATCAGTACGATACATATTTGGTAGTGAGTACATTGCGTCATATAGTCACTAATGTTCAAAAACAGGGAAGTTTGCCTGTAGAATAATAACATACTAGTACTATCAAATATTAACATGCATCTGCAGCTTTATATTGTTTTTTTTTTTATGAAAAAATGTTAACTTTATTCTTTTTGCAATTCCGTTCTGTTCTGCTATAAATAAAAATAATTTGATAATAAATAGTATATATATAATGTTCACACACATATAACATAGGAACATAAAAACCACAGGAGAATAAACAAGTAGTGAATTGATACACCACCATTTTTGCACATAAATTATAAACACATAATTAGACTATATGTAAGCACTTGGGGCAAATAACGAATATAGGATGGTTTGCTTCGCCAGATTAAAGTTAAGTGCATATAAGCATTTTCGATTTTTTTTTTTTTTTAAGAACCAGAAAAATAATAATAAATAAAAATTAAAACATTTTATAATTCTATATATCCGGTAGCGACACCTACAATGTGTTTAAATGAGGAAGTTGTTCATACACAAATTGCATTTGAACGTTGTTGCCTGGTGAAAAGTTGTTGGGATGCCTCGTGTAAGAAGCAGAAAATCGTGGTGAACGCACATTGGCAGCGTGCATTCGTCATCGTCATACTGGCCCATCACCTGGCGCGATGGTATAGAGTGCTATTGGATACACGTCTCGGTCACCTCTTGTTCGCAATGACGACACTTTGAACAATGCACGTTACATTTCTGGTGTGTTACGACCTGTGGCTCTATCCTTTATTCGAGCCCTGCGAAACCCTACGTTTCAGCAGGATAGTGCACGGCCGCATGTTGTCGGTACTGTACGGACCTTCCTTGATACGGAAAACGTTCGGCTGTTGCCCTGGCCTGCAGGCTTACCAGATCTCTCGCCAATAGAAAACGTCTGGTCCATAGTTGAAGAGCGACTGGCTCGTCACCAATAGCCAGTCACTACAGTTGATGAGCTGTGGCATCGTGTTGAAGATGCATGGTCATCTGTACCTGTACATGCCGTCCAATCTGTGTTTGACTCAATGCCCAGGCTTATAAGTGCTGTTATTACTGCCAGAGGTGGTTGTTCTGGGCACTGATTTCTCAGGATCCATGCTCTCAAAATTCTTAAAAATTTAATCACATGTCTTTTCCAGTATAATATATTTTTCCAATAAATATCATTTTGTTATCTGCATTTCTTCCTGGTATAGCAATTTTAATGGCCAGTAGTATATTTTTTACAGCATGCAATTGCAATAATAAAATCCACATATTAAGTTATTTAAAATCTAAATATTTTGAAAAAAAAAAAAAAAAAAAAAAAACACCAATCGAAATAAAGTTAAAAGTGCGATAAATTTCTAAATGCAAAATTTGGTTTATAGAATAACGAAAAAAAAATATTTACGTTGTTTGTTTTGATAAAAAATAATGAATATTTCTTAATGTAATAGAAAAATCACCTTTAAAGAACTCTGTTTCACCTATATTTAACACTAACAGTAACAGCTAATTACTTAAAATGAAAATTCAAAATTAAATTACCACTTTAAATTTTATAGTACACCCATGTCCATAAATTAAGGATAATGAAGTTGAGGCAAAGAAAGAGACAGAAGCAAAACAAATTTGACTTATTTGTAAAGTCTATTTATTAAACAAAAGGTAAAGAGAAAAAAAGATGCAATGTGTTTGACATAATTAATAAAATTGCGATATTTACTCCCTGGAGCAAATTTCAAAAAAGAACCTATTTACAAAAACAGTATAACATGGTTAGTATGATGGTTAATATGGAGTATGCCTCCCGGACGATGCAATACAGGCCTTACAACGCCTAGGCATGCTGAGTATCAAATTATCAATCTGATCTTGGGAATATTACACCACTCATCAAGTAATGCCCTCCGAAGTTCCGGTTGACAGGTGGAAGGGGGTTGACGGCTGCAATTCGTCGGCCAAGCATATCCCACATGCTCTATTGGATTCAAGTCCGGTGAGTAGCATTTTCCGGCAGAGTAAAATCGTATCTCGGGAGATTACGAATTTCACCATTCGGAATATGTTCAAGATTTGCATAGAATTTTTCAGCCAGCTTGAGCATAAAATTTTGAATAGAAGGGAGGGCAAGACTGTGACGAATGTCATCATTTCTAAAATACCACGGAGAATCAGTAATCATTCTTAGAATTTTATTTTCAAGTCTACTAATGTAGTTAATGTGGTATCTTGCAGCACAACCCCAAACTGGGCTGGCATACATGATAATGGGACGCAAATAATACATGTAAATGATTAATTTATTATCCAAGGATAAGAGGGATTTTCTATTAATAAAGGGATATAGCATGCGTAGAGTAATATTATATTTATGTTTAATATGATTAGAAAAGTTAGTTTGCTATCAAGATATACACCTAAGTATTTAGTATCGTTAGTCCATTTAATGGATTGATTAAAGAGGAAAGAAACAGGGGGAGGGATTCTGCGTCTCGTGAAGAGTACAGCTTCGGTTTTGTCTACGTTAATTTTAATTTTCCATCGCGTGAGCCAGGCTTCGAGCTGCGTGAGATAATTATTTAATTTACTAGAGAGTTCGTGTATATGTTTGGTGGAGACCGCAACTAATTGACTAACAAATAATTCCCGCAAATTTATATAGTCTAAATTATTAAAAATTTAAAGTGGTTATTTAATTTTGAATTTTTATTTGAAGTATTTCGCTGTTACTGTTAGTGTTAAATTCAAGTGAAACAGAGTTTTTTACGGAGGATTTTACTGTTGCATTAGGAAACATTAATTAATATATCAAAACAAACAACATCACAATTTTTTTTTAGTTATTTTATAGACCAAATTTTGCATTTAAAAAAAAATTTATCTCACTTTCAAGCTTATTACAATTGATTGCTTTTCTTTAAAATTTTTAGATTTTAAATCGTTTAATCCGAGAATTTTATTAACGCAATTACACGCTGTAAAAAATATGTCAAAATCTAGGAAATAAAATACACTGCAAATAAGAAGTTCCTTGTAATCCTTCAATAAAACTTGATCCTTCAGTTGATTGACCTTATGCAATTTTTATGAATAAAAAAAGTTTTTTCAAATATATTTCGAACGTTTATCTGAATTCTCGGATATGTAGAATTGTAAAATGTTTTTAAAATTTTTTTTTTTTTTTTTTTTTTTTGGTTCTTTAAAAAAAAAAAAAAAAAAAAAAAAAAAGGATGCTTATATGTACCTGACCTTTAATCTGGTGAAGCACACATAACCATCCTATAATCATTATTTATCCCAAGTATATATAGTCCTAATTATGTGCTTATAATTTAAAGTGGTAAGTAGTTGACATGATCTGTAGACATATATTCCTTCTTCAAAAGAACTTTATAACTGGTGCTCTAGAAGTGATATGTATTTTAAAATGAAAACTAGTAGAGATATTTAAAATTAATAAACCATAATACAATAAGGAAAGATGAAAATATTAATTCGATTTCGTATATATTTTTCATGTATAAAGAATTGATTCATTGATTATCTCATTAAACCTTCAGCAATTTTAATAGATTTTTTTATGTGTAATTCTTAGTTAAATATTGTTAAATCGTAATCTCTTATGAGTCCATTTTTTACCTGATTTCATTTTGACGAAAGGCATAAGATACAATAGATTTTATTGTTTTGCATTAAATGCAAAACTTTCAATTTGATGAGTGTTTAAATATGTTTTTGAATGTGTAGGAAATTCTGCTTTATAATGAAATTTAAGAGTAATTTTTATAGCAAGAAATTTTTATAACAATAATTTATTTGTCGAAATAAAATAATTTTAGGACTAATCAAAATGAATGAAATAAAAGCAAAGAAAATAAAAAAAATTAAAGTAAATTTTAATTCAAACTAGTCCGGTATATGAAGGGTATGTAGTGTGTTTTTAGAAATAACAAATTTTTTAATTTGTTTTTCGTAACTTTATCTGAATATCAGGTTCTGAATACAATAAATTTTTATTTCTTTTTCTATGAATATTTTTACTTAGAATGTTGGCAGGCAACCATACATATTCAGTTTATTTTATTGACTTATTTATAGTAAAAATTACTAGCAAATTTATTAAAATGTATGGGAGTTTTCAAATAATGCTTTGTGTCGTTATGGCGTTCCAAGGCGAAATATCATATTATTTTGCTTTACCTAATTTACAAAATCCGTCTGAAAGAATTATTATTAGAAATCATGAAAATTTCTTTTTATTACCTATTTTGATTCATTCATTCGAAATATTTTCTGAATTTTAAGGTAACTTAAATATCTATGGCGCGATGATAAATTGTTACGATTAATAGGAATTTTCACTAAAAGTTTCTAATTTTCTCAAATTTTCGCTACGTTACAAATCAAAATATCTTATTTTATTGACATCAGATTCATGAAACAATGAATCAACTTTAAAATATTAAAGGAAAACCACTTAAAATAATAATACTTTTATATATCAATGCAACATACTTATAAACTTATATTACTTCCTGAAAATTTTAACATGTGGAAGAAATATATTCAAATATTTGCAGAACTTTTTTGACGAAATGCGTTAAAATAAATCATTTCCGAGAAACTATTATATGTATTTCCGGTCACTATTCAATGCTTTAATATCAAAAATCTCCCAAATTCACACTTTCGTTCTAATTAATAACTTTTTACATGAATGCATTCGAATGTGAAATTATAACTTTAACTGTAAACAGACATTGTTTACCATTTAAGGGCGAAATATTTGCAATCAAACTAAAGATTATGTTTAAATAATTTTCTAGGAAATAAATATTGATTGTTTGTTTAAATTAATATTGATTGAATGTATAAGTTTGTCTTGAATTTTTTTAAAAATTTGTTTTAACATTAACATTTCGATTAACATATATTCTTATTTTTTACACAAACTATACCTAATTTAAGGAATATTTTGTTTCAAAATTTGCAATTGTTCATGTTCAAAATTGCATAATAAACAGTGCTGAGTAAATTGGAACAGTCATTAGTTTGGCCTTAGATATAAACATTAGAAATCAGAAATCTTTCGTAATCCCTTCTTCAAATTTATCCAGTTGATAGAACTCATGTTGTATTTGTTGACGAAAAGCCAATGCTTTGAAATTTTTCGTAAAGGAACCTTCGTCCGAGGTCCGTACAATTGTGAAAAGATTTCTTTTCTCAATTTCGACTGCAGTAAATATTCATACATCGATTCGCTTTAAGCACCGAATTGACGTATGATCATCTACTAACAAAATAATTGCCCGCAAAACTATATAATCTAATTATTAAAAAATTTGAAGTGGTAATTTAATTTTTAATTTTCATTTGAAGTATTTAGCTGTTACTATTAGTATTAAATTCAAGGGAAATAGAGTTCTTTAAGGAGGATTTTATTGTTACATTAAGAAATATTCATTAACTTGCCAAAACTAACGACATAAAAGTTTTTTGTTATTTTATAAATAAAATTTTGCATTTAAAAATTTATCGCACTTTCAAATTTATTTCCACTGATTGCTTATCTTTAAAATTTTTAGATCTTAAATCGCTTAATCCGAGAATTTTATTATTTCAATTACATGCTTTAAAAAATGAAGTCAAAATCAAGGAATTAAAAAAAACTGCAAATAAGAAGTTCCTTGTAATCCTTCAGTATAACTTGATCCTTAAGTTGCTTTACCTTATGCAATTTTTATGAATAGAAAGTTTTTCAAATATATTTCCTATGTTTGTCTGAATAGTCGGATATGTAGAATTGTAAGATGTTTTTAATTTTTATTTATTTATTTATTTTTGGTTCTTAAAAAAAAAATCAAAAACGGTGAAACGCGCTTTACCTTTAATCTGGTGAAACACATATAACCACCCTATACTCGTTAATTGCCCAAAGTATATATAGTCTTAATTATACATTTATAATTTAAAGTGGTTAGTATATATAGTTTATTGCCACTGATTGCTTTCTTTAAAATTTTTAGATTTTAAGTCGCTTAATCAGAGAATTTCATTATTGCAATTACATGCTTTAAAAAATGAAGTCAAAATCAAGGAATTAAAAAAAAACTGCAAATAAGAAGTTCCTTGTAATCCTTCAATAGAACTTGATCCTTCAGTTGATTGACCTTATGCAATTTTTATGAATAAAAAGTTTTTTCAAATATATTTCGAACGTTTATCTGAATTCTCGGATATGTAGAATTGTAAAATGTTTTTAAATTTTTTTTTTTTTTTTTTTTTTTTTTTTTTTTTTTGTTCTTTAAAAAAAAAAAAAAAAAAAAAAAAAAAAAAGGATGCTTATATGTACCTGACCTTTAATCTGGTGAAGCACACATAACCATCCTATAATCATTATTTATCCCAAGTATATATAGTCCTAATTATGTGCTTATAATTTAAAGTGGTAAGTAGTTGACATGATCTGTAGACATATATTCTTTCTTCAAAAGAACTTTATAACTGGTGCTCTAGAAGTGATATGTATTTTAAAATGAAAACTAGTAGAGATATTTAAAATTAATAAACCATAATACAATAAGGAAAGATGAAAATATTAATTCGATTTCGTATATATTTTTCATGTATAAAGAATTGATTCATTGATTATCTCATTAAACCTTCAGCAATTTTAATAGATTTTTTTATGTGTAATTCTTAGTTAAATATTGTTAAATCGTAATCTCTTATGAGTCCATTTTTTTACCTGATTTCATTTTAACGAAAGGCATAAGATACAATAGATTTTATTGTTTTGCATTAAATGCAAAACTTTCAATTTGATGAGTGTTTAAATATGTTTTTGAATGTGTAGGAAATTCTGCTTATAATGAAATTTAAGAGTAATTTTTATAGCAAGAAATTTTTATAACAATAATTTATTTGTCGAAATAAAATAATTTTAGGACTAATCAAAATGAATGAAATAAAAGCAAAGAAAATAAAAAAAAATTAAAAAGTAAATTTTAATTCAAACTAGTCCGGTATATGAAGGGTATGTAGTGTGTTTTTAGAAATAACAAATTTTTAATTTGTTTTTCGTAACTTTACCTGAATATCAGGTTCTGAATACAATAAATTTTATTTCTTTTTCTATGAATATTTTTACTTAGAATGTTGGCAGGCAACCATACATATTCAGTTTATTTTATTGACTTATTTATAGTAAAATTACTAGCAAATTTATTAAAATGTATGGGAGTTTTCAAATAATGCTTTGTGTCGTTATGGCGTTCCAAGGCGAAATATCATATTATTTTGCTTTACCTAATTTACAAAATCCGTCTGAAAGAATTATTATTAGAAATCATGAAAATTTCTTTTTATTACCTATTTTGATTCATTCATTCGAAATATTTTCTGAATTTTAAGGTAACTTAAATATCTATGGCGCGATGATAAATTGTTACGATTAATAGGAATTTTCACTAAAAGTTTCTAATTTTCTCAAATTTTCGCTACGTTACAAATCAAAATATCTTATTTTATTGACATCAGATTCATGAAACAATGAATCAACTTTAAAATATTAAAGGAAAACCACTTAAAATAATAATACTTTTATATATCAATGCAACATACTTATAAACTTATATTACTTCCTGAAAATTTTAACATGTGGAAGAAATATATTCAAATATTTGCAGAACTTTTTTGACGAAATGCGTTAAAATAAATCATTTCCGAGAAACTATTATATGTATTTCCGGTCACTATTCAATGCATTAATATCAAAAATCTCCCAAATTCACACTTTCGTTCTAATTAATAACTTTTTACATGAATGCATTCGAATGTGAAATTATAACTTTAACTGTGAACAGACATTGTTTACCATTTAAGGGCGAAATATTTGCAATCAAACTAAAGATTATGTTTAAATAATTTTCTAGGAAATAAATATTGATTGTTTGTTTATTAATATTGATTGAATGTATAAGTTTGTCTTGAATTTTTTTTTAAAATTTGTTTTAACATTAACATTTCGATTAACATATATTCTTATTTTTTACACAAACTATACCTAATTTAAGGAATATTTTGTTTCGAAATTTGCAATTGTTCATGTTCAAAATTGCATAATAAACAGTGCTGAGTAAATTGGAACAGTCATTAGTTTGGCCTTAGATATAAACATTAGAAATCAGAAATCTTTCGTAATCCCTTCTTCAAATTTATCCAGTTGATAGAACTCATGTTGTATTTGTTGACGAAAAGCCAATGCTTTGAAATTTTCGTAAAGGAACCTTCGTCCGAGGTCCGTACAATTGTGAAAAGATTTCTTTTCTCAATTTCGGCTGCAGTAAATATTCATACATCGATTCGCTTTAAGCACCGAATTGACGTATGATCATCTACTAACAAAATAATTGCCCGCAAAACTATATAATCTAATTATTAAAAAATTTGAAGTGGTAATTTAATTTTTAATTTTCATTTGAAGTATTTAGCTGTTACTATTAGTATTAAATTCAAGGAAATAGAGTTCTTTAAGGAGGATTTTATTGTTACATTAAGAAATATTCATTAACTTGCCAAAACTAACGACATAAAAAGTTTTTTGTTATTTTATAAATAAAATTTTTGCATTTAAAAATTTATCGCACTTTCAAATTTATTTCCACTGATTGCTTATCTTTAAAATTTTTAGATCTTAAATCGCTTAATCCGAGAATTTTATTATTTCAATTACATGCTTTAAAAAATGAAGTCAAAATCAAGGAATTAAAAAAAAAAAAAACTGCAAATAAGAAGTTCCTTGTAATCCTTCAGTATAACTTGATCCTTAAGTTGCTTTACCTTATGCAATTTTTATGAATAGAAAGTTTTTTCAAATATATTTCCTATGTTTGTCTGAATAGTCGGATATGTAGAATTGTAAGATGTTTTTAATTTTTATTTATTTATTTATTTTTGGTTCTTAAAAAAATCAAAAACGGTGAAACGCGCTTTACCTTTAATCTGGTGAAACACATATAACCACCCTATACTCGTTAATTGCCCAAAATATATATAGTCTTAATTATACATTTATAATTTAAAAATGGTTAGTATATATAGTTTATTGCCACTGATTGCTTTCTTTAAAATTTTTTTAGATTTTAAGTCGCTTAATCAGAGAATTTCATTATTGCAATTACATGCTTTAAAAAATGAAGTCAAAATCAAGGAATTAAAAAAAAATGCAAATAAGTTCCTTGTAATCCTTCAATAAAACTTGATCCTTCAGTTGATTGACCTTATGCAATTTTTATGAATAAAAAGTTTTTCAAATATATTTCGAACGTTTATCTGAATTCTCGGATATGTAGAATTGTAAAATGTTTTTAAATTTTTTTTTTTTTTTTTTTTTTTTTTTTTTTGGTTCTTTAAAAAAAAAAAAAAAAAAAAAAGGATCTTATATGTACCTGACCTTTAATCTGGGTGAAGCACACATAACCATCCTATAATCATTATTTATCCCAAGTATATATAGTCCTAATTATGTGCTTATAATTTAAAGTGGTAAGTAGTTGACATGATCTGTAGACATATATTCTTTCTTCAAAAGAACTTTATAACTGGTGCTCTAGAAGTGATATGTATTTTTAAAATGAAAACTAGTAGAGATATTTAAAATTAATAAACCATAATACAATAAGGAAAGATGAAAATATTAATTCGATTTCGTATATATTTTTCATGTATAAAGAATTGATTCATTGATTATCTCATTAAACCTTCAGCAATTTTAATAGATTTTTTTATGTGTAATTCTTAGTTAAATATTGTTAAATCGTAATCTCTTATGAGTCCATTTTTTTACCTGATTTCATTTTAACGAAAGGCATAAGATACAATAGATTTTATTGTTTTGCATTAAATGCAAAACTTTCAATTTGATGAGTGTTTAAATATGTTTTTTGAATGTGTAGGAAATTCTGCTTATAATGAAATTTAAGAGTAATTTTTATAGCAAGAAATTTTTATAACAATAATTTATTTGTCGAAATAAAATAATTTTAGGACTAATCAAAATGAATGAAATAAAAGCAAAGAAAATAAAAAAAAAAATTAAAAGTAAATTTTAATTCAAACTAGTCCGGTATATGAAGGGTATGTAGTGTGTTTTTAGAAATAACAAATTTTTTAATTTGTTTTTCGTAACTTTACCTGAATATCAGGTTCTGAATACAATAAATTTTTATTTCTTTTTCTATGAATATTTTTACTTAGAATGTTGGCAGGCAACCATACATATTCAGTTTATTTTATTGACTTATTTATAGTAAAAATTACTAGCAAATTTATTAAAATGTATGGGAGTTTTCAAATAATGCTTTGTGTCGTTATGGCGTTCCAAGGCGAAATATCATATTATTTTGCTTTACCTAATTTACAAAATCCGTCTGAAAGAATTATTATTAGAAATCATGAAAATTTCTTTTATTACCTATTTTGATTCATTCATTCGAAATATTTTCTGAATTTTAAGGTAACTTAAATATCTATGGCGCGATGATAAATTGTTACGATTAATAGGAATTTTCACTAAAAGTTTCTAATTTTCTCAAATTTTCGCTACGTTACAAATCAAAATATCTTATTTTATTGACATCAGATTCATGAAACAATGAATCAACTTTAAAATATTAAAAGGAAAACCATTAAAATAATAATACTTTTATATATCAATGCAACATACTTATAAACTTATATTACTTCCTGAAAATTTTAACATGTGGAAGAAATATATTCAAATATTTGCAGAACTTTTTTGACGAAATGCGTTAAAATAAATCATTTCCGAGAAACTATTATATGTATTTCCGGTCACTATTCAATGCTTTTAATATCAAAAAATCTCCCAAATTCACACTTTCGTTCTAATTAATAACTTTTTACATGAATGCATTCGAATGTGAAATTATAACTTTAACTGTAAACAGACATTGTTTACCATTTAAGGCGAAATATTTGCAATCAAACTAAAGATTATGTTTAAATAATTTTCTAGGAAATAAATATTGATTGTTTGTTTAAATTAATATTGATTGAATGTATAAGTTTGTCTTGAATTTTTAAAAAATTTGTTTTAACATTAACATTTCGATTAACATATATTCTTATTTTTACATAAACTATACCTAATTTAAGGAATATTTTGTTTCGAAATTTGCAATTGTTCATGTTCAAAATTGCATAATAAACAGTGCTGAGTAAATTGGAACAGTCATTAGTTTGGCCTTAGATATAAACATGAGAAATCAGAAATCTTTCGTAATCCCTTCTTCAAATTTATCCAGTTGATAGAACTCATGTTGTATTTGTTGACGAAAAGCCAATGCTTTGAAATTTTTCGTAAAGGAACCTTCGTCCGAGGTCCGTACAATTGTGAAAAAGATTTCTTTTCTCAATTTCGACTGCAGTAAATATTCATACATCGATTCGCTTTAAGCACCGAATTGACGTATGATCATCTACTAACAAAATAATTGCCCGCAAAACTATATAATCTAATTATTAAAAATTTGAAGTGGTAATTTAATTTTTAATTTTCATTTGAAGTATTTAGCTGTTACTATTAGTATTAAATTCAAGGGAAATAGAGTTCTTTAAGGAGGATTTTATTGTTACATTAAGAAATATTCA
>BPLR01000541.1:0-30291 GCA_021605095.1 Caerostris extrusa | reverse complement strand
TGGTGCTAGCAATACGTAATGATTCACTATGTTTCCTATGGATTATTGCTTTGGCACTGTGGCTACATTCGAACTTCCATATTGAGACTGAAGTTGTTATAAACGGTATTGTTCTCGTTGGTAAAGATTGGAGGATTTGTATCTTCTATGTTGCGCCAAGAATAATATGGGATAGCTGGCGTATTATTACAAAAGCTGCTTAATTTTGAAGAGATAATTCTGGCTATCTACCGATTAAAAGTAGATTGAGGTGATTGTCAGCTTCCGTCATTTTTATTGGTTACCTTCCAAAGGCGAGTTTACTGTCTAAGATCAGTACAAGTTTTTAGACTTCCTTTTGACCAAGGGTTGGGACATTGTGTTTCATGGCAGAAAACCCGGAAAACTCCATCACGCGATATTATTATTCATTTGAGAAGCATATGCGTGCTGTCACAATCAAAACGAGTCTTGTTATATTTGCACGTGTAGCGTTAAATTATATTTACGCATTGATAGCTCGTGTTTAATGTTTTAAGTTAATGTCTTGTTAAGTTATATTCTTTGCACGTGTAGCGTTAAATTATATTTACACGTGTAGCGTGTTTTAATATTTAATGTTAAGCCAAATTGGCAACGTTATTGTTGTTATATGAAAAATAAAGATGGTTGTTGTTGTGTTGTAATTTACTTTATTGGGCGAATCTGGAATTCCATTAAAGTAAGCGTGATTTGCATTTCGATTATCCAAAGCATAAACTTTATTTTGAAAGAGATAACGAAGGAATTGTACTGATTGTTAGTAAGTGATTTTTTTTTTTTTTTTGCGTTAAAAGTCTACTCATTTCTGAAAGCAGTGGTAGCTAGCGTGACTTCGCGCCATTGTGTTTGATCCTGTGCTCTCTTGCACGTTAGTTGATTAAGCAAATCAATTAAAATCATTTCTTGAATGACTATTATATTACGTTATAAATTCAGTTTCTATTAACAGATTTCGCTTTTTCATTCATAATATTCAATTAATCAATATTTATATCCACCACACCCCATTATTATATTAAAATTATTTCGTATAACTCAAATAGCGTTTCTTTTACAGTAAGATTCATTAAGCTATTACAACTACAATTGTGTAATACTGCATATTTGGATGTATTACTTTATTTTTTAAGATGTTTCACAGAAAGGATGTTGTGATAACTCGAGCCACAGATACTTGATCCTGCAAAAAGGGAAACCACAACGCGTGTTTTCCCTATCCGATGGGAAATGCATCAGATTGGAATTGAAATTGGGTGAAGCAAACCTTATTTGGAATCAGTATAAACTAATTTTGTAATTATGTTGTAAATAGAATTTTATAGATTTATATGTGAATTTTATGTGTTGTCAGGTGTTGCTGTGTTAAAATAAAAATATAAAAATGCAAATTGGAATTATATTTGAAAGCACAGTACATGAACACTCAGTGATAGTTCATCACAGATGGATGGGGCTATGACATTTTTTCCGGGATCCTCATAGAATGCGGCCAGGTTTATTTTTCAGCCTATTTTGGCATAAAATAGAACTACTATTATCTGATTAATGCCCTTATGTGACGCATTATATGGGCTATTGCTTTCTTGAATTATTGTTAAAAGTTAAACGAACTTTTAAAAAATTTTTTTTTTCATTAAATGAATTATTATTGAAATATTGAATGCTGAATATAAAATATTGAATATATAGAATATTGAGTATTGAATATGCAATATTGAATAATGATTATTAAATTATTATTGAAATATTTAAACCTTTTATTTTGGAGATAAGTAACAATACATAAATTTTTTTTAAATACATTCATTTTTTGGGAATTTTATTGCCCATTTTTGCATTGAAAAACGCGTTTGCTGTAGAATAAAGCTCTTAAATTCATTAATTTGCAATATTTAATAAATATTTATTTTCAAAAAATTATATGATTTATAAAGTAGCTTACTATCTGATCTTAAAGCAAAATAGAATTTCCCTGTCAACTTTAATCAATCATCTTAAATTTTACTTTAATCTCTCTGTTTTTATTTTTATTTATTTATTTTTTTTTTAGATGGACGATTTTTAATTTTTAGAAAAATAATTTTAAGAGGGAAAAATGTCTTTAAAAGCAAAAATTGAACTGAATCGAAAATAAGAAAACGAACATATTATATGTTGCTGCTTTTTCTTTCAAATGTTAACACTTCAACTAATACTATTAGTCTCTGGACTGGATGTAAACACATTCCGGCGTTACCCAAGTTTACTCATTGGATGTCTGCTAATATGTACCTATATTATGTAACCACATTTTGAAATGAAAGCCTCCCCATAACTGAAGCTGGATTTCGATTTCCTCTCCTTAAGTGAAGGGGTTTCAGATCTTTCACCCTCTTCTTAAAATTCAATGAAAAATTCTGTGAAAAATTCTAATGATTCCCAACATCAGTGTCCAAAAATATGATGATAATATTGAACAAAGTCGGTTTATTATACAAATATAATAAATCATTTTTTGAAAAATATATGTATGCAATCAGAAGAGGCCAAATGCTAAAGAAATGTAACTGTCGTACTTACATTATTGTAAAAAATTTTAAAGAAAATAAATAATATTAATAACTAAAAGTTAAGTAGTTAGCTTTTAAAGTCAAAATTAAATAAAGGGGAAAATTTCGAAATTTTTTTTGCAACCCTTTCCCCTTAAAATCTTTTCGCAACCACCGTCTGGATCGAGGGTGCCGAAGAAACTTAACGTTATTTTCAATTAGAACGAAACAGAACGTAGCAGGTTCAGCTTTTATCAGGTAATGGGACGCTGCATACTCTATACTACCGCAATTTCAGTACAACCATCCCCAAGACGTGTTGTGATGTACGCATCCTCTTTACCTCTTCCTCGGGATCAAATTAGAAGGACTTTTTTATCCACTACACATTTATCATAATAGAGTAATAAGTATGATAAATGCGTAGGATAAAAAGTTTAACGAGAAATTTCTATTAGGTTTCGCTTGTTCTGGTATCGAACCAAAATAACCTAGTTTGGAAATGGAATACGCTATCTAACAGTATATTCCAGGCCGGGTATAGAATCAATCAAAAACTTTTTAAAGCATTAAAGTTTTTCTAAGAGAATGATATAATATTGGATAAGCCTAGTGTTCTACGATTTGTATGCCACGATTTCCCCCCCATCCTGGAAGACTATGAAGGGAAGGACATTACCTTACGGAGGACTTTTAGGGTATGCATTGGATTTACTTACGGCAGTTGAGAAAGCCTGGAAAATTCCCTTCAAGCAGTAGGACCTCATTCTAGTCTAGTCTGGCCTAGTCTTCTCGTTTCTGAAAACATGGACTGCAACGGACGCCTACAGTGGTTTTGAACTTGAGCTCTTCAGCACTTCGCTTGCATGCTTATGTTTTTAAGTACTGTAAATTATTTAGCATTTCTATTGATTTTTTTCTATTGTTGTTTAACATAGGTGGGACGCATGATCCACTTACGTATGCCAAGAGCGATGGAGGTGGATAATGTCTTTCGATGAGACTTTTAGAGATTACTGTTCGTATTTGTTTAACATATCTTTTAATCTTTGTTTAACATTGAAAATCTTGAAAATTTCCCATCAAGCAGTATAACTATCGATGTGAGACATTATACACAATCGCCATCTATTTCATTTCTGAAACCAGGGACTGAAACGGATATCTACAATGGTTTCGAACTTGAGCCCTTCAACAAGATACAAGCCCTTCAAGTAGATACTTCGACGTGACACCATGTGCTTACTGTAAATTATTTAGCATTCCTATTGTTTTTTCTGTTTTTTTCTGTTATTGAACATCGATGGGATGCATGGAGGCGGATAATGTCTATTGATGAGACATTTTAGAGATTACTATTCATGTTTACTTAACATATGTGAGAAAGCCTTGAAAATTCCCATCAAGCAGTATAACTATCGATACGAGACCTTTTACACAATCGCCATCGAGTCGTTTCTAAAAAAGTAGCTATTACAACAGAAGACCCACAGCCCATTTAACCTAAAACATTTTTGCTGCACTTTACTATTATTTCAATAGTCGAGATAAACATACATTTATAACTCTTTTAAGATAGATTCAGCTTTATTATACTGTAAAACTGAAATTATCAGTTATAAATATAAGAACACTTTTTACATATGAATCTGAAGAAGTTAAAAAAAAAAGTTTTTAATTTTAAAAAAAAGTTTAGAAAGTTAAAATTTTTAAAAAATTTTATTAAAATGTTCCAATAAACTCAGCAAAAATTAAGGTCACCTATATAAAATCGCGTTCACGTGTATTTTTATGTCCAACGTAGCTTCCTGAAATAACTAGAAATAAAACTTTTAATCCACAGAAAGACTCTTAAATCATTTTAATGTGGCTGATGCACGACATAAAAGTCCTATTTCGTGAATGTCTATACATTTAATGGCATTTTTTTTTTTTTTACTTTCGTGGAATATCTTGATAGATTATTTATAGCTTTATTACAAGTAGACATCTTTTATTTAGTTTTGTGAATCAGTTTGATAGAATGGGAAAAAGGAAGTTTCAAATACAGGACTATTGAATGTAAGAGTCCGTGCTCATATTTTTCAAGCGCAATATTCTCATTTTTCTCTCATTTCTATATAATTTTCTCATATTTCAAAATTATTTTCTGAACTGCAAACAAATATCGAAGGATTTTCTTAGCATGAGAATATATTAAATATTTTAAATGTAAAGATAAATCTTTAAAAATGCGTTAATCCAATTAGCTTTTATGATTCTAATGTACAGGGTGGTATATAATTAGAGTCCCACTTTCAAAATGCTGTGAAAATAGAACCACTCGACACAATGAGTCCAAATTGGAACTGAAGATACTTGAAGGGGGAAAATGGGGCGGCATTAAAAAAAGTTCCAAAGTGTATTAATAGATGGTGCTGTAAGCGGCATACAGAAAGTGAATTCGGCTGCCAGTGATATTTTGAATCGAAAGGACAAGTTATTTGGCCTGAGTTGCATGTTAAACCAATTGTAGGGTTCAATGTGCTAGATTGTTTTTTTTATGGAAAAAATGACTTCCAAATCACTCAATAGTTGTGACACTGTTAGTGGAAAGTCCATCCACCACGGCAGGTCATACAAACTTGGATTGGAAAAATCGGTGGAACATTTTTGATGTCATACTGCTTCCCCATTCTTCAAGTATCTTCAGTTCAAATTTGAACTCATAGTTGTGAGTGGTTCTATTTTTACAGCATTTTGAAAGGGGGACTTTAATTATAATCACACTGTATTTACAAACTTATTCATTTATTGTGCATTTTAGTTTTACAAATAACACTACTGAATTTTTTTAAACAAATATTATTCTATGCGATAAAAAAAATGAGAAAAAACCCTCCTTATTTCAACACTAACTTTTATTACAGGTACTTATCTAAAATGTTTTCCAACCATTTTTAATCTTTGCATAATCTGATTACAGTTGTTTGATTAGTGACAACCACAAAGAGTGGTTCTCCATTTCCGGAGGAAGGTAAGTCATAAGGGAAATATCTATTTGCATCATAAATAAAAAATAAATTGCTTTCCACTCTTTTACGAAATATTCATGAGAAAAAAAAAAAACCAAAACTTCTTTGACTTTTTCTAGTTTCTTTCGTCAACTTTTGGTGACTAATCATGATTCAGTATTGCCTGAAGTGAAACGGGGTAAAAGTACCTTTCAATCAAAGATATATAGTTACACACAGAGAAATACACAACACACACACATACAGGATCTGATGGCCGGGTGACTAGCCCTCTGCCTTCATGCCACAAATTTCAGGTTCGAGTCCCGGCGGTGCGATGGATATTTGCAGTGGTTTGGAATCCACTTTAAACCATAGGTCCCGGTCTATATGACTGTTGGGCGTAAGGGTAACAACCATACCCTACGAAATGAAACCATCTCTTTTCTCGAAGTCTACCAGCAGGAGACTGCCTTAGCCCACCATGGGCTATGTAGTGACAAAGAGTTTTATATATATACATATATATATATAATTATTTGGGAATTCGAAGCTACGGCATGGTAAATTAGATAAATTGAAGTATTTAAAATATAAAAACAGTTCTAAACTATTTAAGTAACAAATAAACTTTTTGAATATTTATAAAGAATTATGCAACGAAATATTTATAAATAAAAGCGAAAGATGAATCGATAAGCGAAATGGCACAATTTAAAAACAAGAAACACACACACACAAAAAAAAAAAAAAAAAAAAAAAAAGAGTTGAAAACGCCCTGTAAAAAATAAACGAATACAATTGAAAAACAAGAATTTTTTTTTTTTTAAACTTCAAGAAAGTGCACAATATTGTTTAAAGAACCATATTAAAGCGTAATCAGTTCCGAAAAGTCAGTTAAAAACATACAATTTACTTATTTATTAGCTCTCTCCAATATGTTATATAATTATATAACTATAAAAAAATTTTTTAAGATCACTTTTTCAGAACCAGCTGTCTTATAAAAAGTTCTAAGGTATAAACTCTTAAGAAACTCATATAAAAATTTCAGGTGTATAGTTGAAAACTTTGAATTTCTCAATTTTCCCCTAGTTAAATGAAAAGCAAGTTTTTATTTTTATTTATTTATTTATTTATTTATTTTTTGCACGTGTATTTTTGAATTTTCTTTGAGTAAATTTTTAAAAAATTCGTTTTAAATTTTCTAAAAATTCAAGAACATTTCTAAAATTAACCCTTCTAAATATTTCAAACGAAAAAAAAATCTCTGTTTAACTAAAACTATCTTTATTCGTGAGCTGCATTGCATATTGAACAACGGCAGGTTGAAACGATAGTTAATTCCGATAAAAAAAAAAAATTTCTTATCAGTTCTCTTGCTAACTGAATTGAAATTTTGCTTTATTCAAACAGAATTCCTTTTCAGCAGTTTGTGGGCTGTAAGGAAATGAATAGAACACAACAAAACAAATACTTTTCAGGGAATAGTCATATGAATAAACATTAGAATAAATATCCTCACTAGCTCATGACATGATGTTTCATTGCATTGATCACACAAATGCAGAAAACTAGAAATAATCAAACTGGAATTAAAGTATTAAATAATTGTAAACATAAAATCATTTGAAAAAATTAATAAAGTATTGTTATATTTAGAAAATTTGAAATAAAAATAATATGCAATAATTAATTATTAGACCTTCAAACTTAATTTTAAATTGAAAGTCTGATTTTCAAAACCTAATAAAGTTAAATTTTCTCATCAAGTTCTCAAAATAATAATAAAATTTCTCAAAATAATAATAAAAATAAATAAATAAAAATTTTGCGTGTAAGAAAAGTGACTGTTTTATTCAAATTGTAATTCATTGTACTTTCAATGTAATTAAGGTATTTGTTAAAAAAAAATATTTATAAAAAAATTGTATATCTTCTGCTTCGAAATTTATACAGCGGCCTGGTGGCCAAGTGGCTACCGCTTTGGCTGTTGGTATCACAGGCGTCTGGTTCGAATCCTTGTGGTAGCATGGATGCTAGTGAGTGGTTTTTGAAGTCCACTTTTAAACTATATGCCCTAATTGGCCTAAAGTGTGCATAAAATGTCCGTAGAGTGGCAAACCAATTGTAATATATTTAAAGTATTCGTAGTAAATAAAATCAGGTAAAATTATTATTTTTAATTTTTGTTTGAATACCATTTAAAATTACTTAAAAACAACTTTTTTTAAAAGACTTTGTGCTTTTATAATACGTATTTCTAATTATTTTCTTTTACAAAAATTTTCATTTACAAGGTAGTTGAAAAGATGTTGAATACATTAATAAAAATAGCCATTAAAAATTGAAAATTTTTTAAATATTTTAAATTCAATAAATATATAAATTCAAAAACGAAACAAAAGTCTTCAGCATAAAAAAAAAAGAATATTTCACTTTGTTTTAAATTGCTATCAACACAAAAATGAATTTGTATTTCTTGATTTTAGTTTATTAACACGTGTATGTGAGGAAACCATATAAAAGAGCTCGTATCCGGGGTTGCTGGTTAGGGCAAGCATAATCCTCACGTAATGATACATCCCACGTAACCTTTATTAGTTTAACACAGGGGTCTCCAAACTACAGCCCGCGGGCCAAATCCGGCCCGCCAGTGTCATCAATCCGGCCCGCGACAGCCTAAAAACTATTGTTGCTGTAATAAGTTGGATAAAAAAAAAAAACAGCATGATAATAACTCAATTTTATTGACTTGCTAGGTAAAGCTTAATGGCAAGCATAATACGCAGAAAATTTAACTTAAGCATAACAACTAACAAATATTTGAAATGAATCCCACTAACATTATAAACTAGTGAACGTTCCGCGGTTACCCTCGGTAGTTATGTTGGGGTAAAGAGTATCGCATATGTATGTATGTCGATGTTTGGAATGTATATATCCTGAATTAAACACATGATTTTGATCCTGAAAATCCCTCAGGAACGGAAAAGCTAAATTAATGTGAATGAAACCGTGGGGTATCCACTTGTAAAAAAATACTAATGAGATTTATGTAATTGTGATTTTTCACTGACAATAGTGGATCAATTTTTACTTGTACCAATTATTAAAAGAGATTTAAGTTGCTCATCGGTTAACTTAGATCTGTAAACATTCTTTGCGTACTTCATTTTGGAGAATCAAGCGAATTTAGCAAGCGTATGCTCGCTCAGAGCGCGTTCTCGGCGACTAGTTTAGAAATTATAGATAATGGCAGAAAAATTAAAACGGTTTTGGCCCTTGGTACTTACTGGAGTAAACAGTATGGCCCGAAGGCTGGAAAGTTTGGAGACCCCTGGTCCGATGATAGCTTGGCGATTTTTGGCAACAATCTTTACTGTTGGCAGTTACTATTCTATGCTGTTGGCGCGAAAGGAGATCTACTGTCATGCAACGATTTTCAAAAGAAATAGCTCATATTTATTCGCTTGCAAATGTAAAGTTAATTTTCTAAATATTTGGCATTCATATTCTATTAATAAATTTATCTTGTGTAATACGTTTAAAAATAAAATATTCACTTACATGAACTTTTTGTAATGTTTTGTAATATTTCTTACAATATTATCAGAATTATAAACAAAATAAGTATGTTCTTGCATCGATTTATATTTAGTAAGTACATAGTTATATAAATGTATGATTTAAAAAGTAGAATTACTGGCATTTCACAGAATTTCAGATTCCTCTTCGTAATATGTTTGCGTTTTCAAAGTAAATGCGCGTAGTGAAAAGAAGCCAAGAGGGTGATATAGCGCCAACTCTAGTACGAAAAGGATGGTTTTCCCCGACTTTCTCTTTAGAACAGGAGGATGCGCTCTATTTTATTATTATTCTATGGAGGAAAAAACAAGTGAGCAGGTGTGGAAAAAATTAAATAACATACAACGCATCGCACCAGAAGCAGCATTCTAACCACCTGCATGAAAAAAACATCTGGGTTTTTAAAAGAACCAATTTGATTTGTGATAAAAGAAAGAGAAATGACAGGACCTTTGCGAATGTCAATATTATTTGAATGTATAAATGCTTTTTATTTTCTTTGACTTAATAAAATGATTATTTTCACTTATCTAATAAAAGATGATTGAGTCAAGTTACGCACTGAAACTTAAGGGTCAATTCATCAATCGGAATTTAAAATTCAGCTTATTAATTTATTAATCACATATCCCTATTGCTGAGGCAGATAGGATTATTGACTTACAGATAGGATTGCGGTGATGACTGACTTACATACGCGTAAAACTCATAATCAGAGACAGCCTCATTTATCATTTGAGACGTTCCTCCCACAAACTCCGCAGAATCTATTCGTTTCTGAAAACAATGATTGCAATGCGAGCAGTTGTCACTGCAGTGGCGAGTAAAAAGAATTATATAATTTTAAAGGAATATAAGAGTAATAATTTTGACTATAAAAGTTATTATACATTTTTGAATGTTTCTATCTAAAAATATTTCTTTAAATTTCTGAAATTTAAAAAGGAAACTGGTATTATTATTATGTACACTTTATATTATAAGTTACATTAATTCTGGCATTTTAAGATTTCATGACATGAAGTTACACTCATTTACACTGGAATATACTTATTTATATTTATAAATGTAAGCCCCGATCAATCCTCTCGTGGAAGAAAGTTATATCTTTTGAGTGAACTTTCATAGATAACTATTATACATGGGAGAGTACCCGGAAAGAATCCACCGGACCATCTGACTGTTCATGGAAAAACATTTTTACAATCGCAATGTATCACATCGTTTCTAAAAACAGTGACTAAAATGCACGTTACTTGCAAATTCGAACCTGTTTCTTCCTGCAGGATAGGCAGAGATTGGAATTCGTAAATGGGCCACAATCAGGTTATTATGGTATACATAAACCTAAATTTCTCAAAACACTAACACACTCGCATATATATACATACAAGCATACACACACACACGCACACATATATATATATGTTTGTTTGTATATCCGAGTGATAAAATAGTGTATAAAATATATATATATATGTTTGTTTGTTGTTGTTTCTTATCCCACTTGGCTGGCCAAGCCCACGAGCCCATACGTACTCATGATTGAAGTTGAAGGAAACAGCTTCTGTTGTGATGGAGCACCCGTAGGTAGAAGTCTGACTTCTGCTCCGTGACGCTCTTACAGTCATAGGAGACTGGGACCTACGGCTTAAAGTGGATTCCGAACCACTACAAACATCCATGGCACCGCCGGGATTCGAACGAAACTGGGGCACCGAGCGCCAGAGCGCAAGACACTCGGCCATTCATGTCCCAAATTTGTGAATGCCAACGGCACGCGGTGTTCCCAGGTGGTCACCCACCCAAGAACTGACCACGCCCAATGATGTGACTTCGGTGATCTAACGAGAACCGGTATATTCAATATATATATATATATAGTAGCATAGCCCCTGTAGCATTCAGGAGAAATGGCCAGTTGGAGTACGGATTCTCACTCGGAGAGGAAGCATATTTCGATATTGCGCGGATACAGATTTCGGATTTTTCAGCCTAGAAGTGGAATGCTTCCATGAATCTATAACAATCTGTCTTTAAATGTCGTATGTCTCTAATAGTATGTGTGTGGCGTTTGTGCGTGTGTCAATAAAGCTGTAAGTTCTCAAACAAGTGCCTCAAATATCTCAACTCAACCACACCCAGTTACAATGTGGTTGCCCAACCTGCACACTACAATATGGCTCCCAAACGTGTCCTGTATTCACATCACTAAGGTTTCAACAAAACTTTATTACTGGAAAAAAAAAAAATGCTAACAATCAAAAGAAATTCAAGTATTATTTTTAAAATAGTATTCAGATTTTTTTGTGAATTTCTTTTAAATGCCATCTACATTTTTTATATGAAATAAATACATTATTATTTAAATTTAAAAACAAAACCGAAATATTTATATTTTACAGAAACTTCTGTTGCCTTTAAATTTTATTGATTCTATTTTTGTTGATAAATAAATGCTGCTTTTTCCTACGAGTTAGATAACAGTTAAAAAAAAAAATTGCATAAAGACAGATTTTTAAAATTTCGATTCTGCTGAAGAAAAATAAATCACCTACGCAGTCCAAATAAATTATCCTTTTCGCATCCATATTCATCAACACGTGCGTCAAAAATCATTGTTCTCTTGCAAAGTGTTTTTATAACAGGAAATGGTAGAAAAAAGCTAACGTGATCAGACATAATTACTATTACTATTACTATTCTCAATGAATGTTATTCTCAAAATTCAAGAAAAATAAGCAACATTCAATTCAATAAATAGAACACGTTATTTTTTTTTATTTTTATGGCATATTCTTTTTAATATTTTTTTTTTTATTTTCCTATGCTTATTTATTTATTTTTTGAATCAGTTTTTTTTTTTTTTTCTCGTTTGATCCTAAGGACAGAAAAAAAAAGAAAAAAAAAAAAAAAAAAGAGTATCATACCTTTACTGCACATTCAAAATATATTATCGCATTTATTTTTTTTTTATTAATTACAATTTTACCTATCGCAGCGTGCAGATTAGCCATTCAGATTGCAATTGGGTGTGGTTGAGTTGAGATACTTGAAGCACAGGTTGGAGAACTCACAGCTTTATTGAAACGCGCACCAACACCACACACATACAATTAGACACATATAAAATTTAACATATAATTATAGATTCATGAAAGGACTCCAATTCTAAGCCGATAAACCGAAACTTGGATACGCGCAGGGTGCGCGAAATATACTTCCTCTCCGGGTGAGTCTGATCTGTAGGCCAACTAATAAGCAAGGTTGCGTTAAATATATTTCATCTCAGGGTGAGAGACTAAAACTAAACGTTTCTCAACAGAAGTGCGTGGTTGCGCTGTACTTCCTTTCGTGTGAGAGTCTCGAGGCAACTGATCATTTCTCCTGAACGTCACAGGGAGTGTTCTTGCTAGTACGTAGGTTTGGTTGGGTTTTTCACTCTACCGTCTACGGCCCACTTTGGACTAATTCGAGCGGGACCTACCGTTTAACATGCATTCGAATCACTCACAAACATCCATGCCACCGCCAGATTCGAATCTGAAACCTGTGGTAACAAAAGGCTAGAGAGCTAGTCAATTGGGCCATCAGGCCGCTGCTAGTACGTAGGAAAAAACATGATTGACTATATAATAATACTTGTAAAAAGAACTTTTCTTTGTTAGATTTAAATTATTTCGTTGGATAAAAAAATCTTATAATATTGCATAAATTTAAGCTATTCAAATTAAATGAAGTTTCTGTAAAAATTTTACTGCCTTCTATTAGGTGTTGCTTTAATAAACGCATTTTTAGTATCATTAAAAGTTTGTACTTATTTTAAATAAATTTCAGTTGGTTTTTTCGATTTCAAATTAAAACTACATTGTTACGATTCAATTGTAATTGTGTCATTTCTCTTATAAGTGAAAATCTTTGAGAGGTATTTTCATTATCTACTGCGATTCTCGCCAAAAAGCTTAATGTGGACTAAAATCATACAACGTGAGAGCAACAACCAATCAGAAGTCTGTTCCTTTGTCCACTTGGGCTTAATTTGTAAATAAATAATTCTCAGTGTAAAGACAAATAGATTAGTTTAGCTAATAGATTTGAAGTTTATGTGCTTGAGATTTTCACACGTATATATTTGTTTCTTTCAAATGTTTCGTTATATAAGCTTATTTTATTTTTACTTTCCAAATGTTTTTATTTATAAATGTAGACTTCAGCCGCTTCCAATAGATTCATCCCGGCCGAGTCCACAATCTTGTAGACTTTTCTCTCAGTCTTTTTTAAAGACAGAGGGAGGGCAATCTAAATTTCAAAGCGACATAAAGAAGCGTTATTTTCTCAACAACACATATTTAATGAATATATTTACATCAATATTTACAGAAAGTATGGATACAGTCACAACCATTTTCTACCGCTGACAGCGTCTCCTATGTCCGTTAGCTTTCTCCTCTCGCCAAACTACGGGGTTTCTCCCTTCTTCCATGGCCAGAGTTCAAGGTCAATGCCGCCACTACATGGCAAAAGCTTGGTGTGAAAGGCACATAGTCCGTGATGTGTTTCCATCCGGTGCTTAGTAGGCAAACAAATCCTACATAAATATTTATTCATAATAATAATTTTTCTTCATAATATGACAGACCGTAATTCTGAATCGTTACTGTACATCTGCGAATGAGATATTCCTTTGCACTTCCACCTTTTTTTTTTTTTAAGTAGAAAAAATTTTACCAACACTAACACCGTATTAGTCGAAATCTAGAAAAAAATTCTCACGGTTTTTTTCTATCAAAGTGTTTGCTAAAAATAGAAATTGATACGAAATACAAAAATAAAATGAGCTATAAATTTAAGATGACGGATGTATTAAGTACTTTAATTTCCTAAATGAAGATTAAAAATTGCTTATATTCTATGTATTTATTGTAGTTATTTTCTGCTGCTAGGTAACTTCAAGGCAACTTTGATGACTTGTCGATTAGCTGACTCGACGGAAGGGAAGGAGGAAATAATTAAAAATCTTCACGGGATCACTAAAATAGAACAGTTTTTCTTTTTAAGAAGGCAACTATCCTCAAGTATTTCCTCTTAGAGAGAGGAATTATAGCTGTGCGGGATCAGTATGGTAGAAATCTTTTTTAAACAGCTGATTGCCGTTTCGCCGAGTCAGGGAATGTGACAGTTTTATTTTGCGATTGTGTTGATTGTATAAGTGTTTACTGCCTTATTGTTCACACAATGTAGAGATAGTTTATCATTGATGCTAACATGACGCTGATTGAGTAAAACTGTGATGGTCCTAGGACCTGTATAGGTTGAGTTAAGTCGCAGTTCTTAAAATGTAGGAGGAAGATTTTCCATTTGGTTAACCACCTCCATTTGTGTCCACATTTCAGCACAAAAGGAATGAGCGATGGCTGAAGAAAAAATTCTCTCCAGTATGATCAGAATTTGAAGTTCTTTTCTTGGATCGGGGTAGGTAAAAAGTCGCTCAGCATGTGATCTGTTTTGTGCTCCGTTCCAAAGAACTTACGATTTACCAAATGCTTGAGAGAACTGGGCCTGTTTTTCATACTCAAACTGATGTCCATATTCTAAATATTGATGAGATCTACAAAAACCGAAGGTGTAACCATCACAGTGGAAAGTTTCACTAGATTGCCATGTCAATAAAAATTACAAAAGAAATTTCAGCTGTCAATGTAGAGATTGTCCCAGAAAGAGAGAACGTAGGATAAAATTTAAAATGGATCTTTCCAATTGCATTAATTGCAGAGAAAAAAGCCATGTAATCCTCTAAAAGGCTGGTTTCCCAAGACTGCATTCAAAAGAAACAAAAAAGGAAGTTGGTTCATCAATCTACCATAAATAACAACTGTATTATACCCAATGTTTCTCTAACTCAAATATTCAAACCCAAAACAACCACTCCTCAAATTAATTCCCCCCAAGATGAAAATCTTTTAACAGATGCAAAGACTAAGGCAGACTAAGCTGAGTCAACATTTTTAAAATTTGGAAAATATTCTGAGTTTGGTTAAGAAACTCAAGTATGAGAAACATAATTTGAAGTAAAATTGAAAAGGTGGTCAGGGCATGCAGCCAGCAGCAGAATCAAAGTAGAAAAAGATGAAAAATAATAATTATAGGATAGTTTTTCTTAATTTTAAAAACGCTTTTAGGTAGAACATTCATTATTGAATTTTATTGGTAAAATCTGTACATAAATTAACTGACAAACTGGGTGCATAATAAACAGTGATGGTAATATATATACCCCTGATGAAGTGCCAGGTAAATTTCTGCAATTAAATTTCAAAAAAGTATTGATTTCCAATCGGATAATTCAGATTTTGAATAAACAAGCGATGCAGTAGTTTTCTGCTGTAGTTTTGTATATTGAGTAAGAATATTTAATAGTGCAAGGGTTAATAAAAACGAGTGTACATCGAATAAAATTTTATGATGTATGCAATAGTTTACAATTAAACAGCATTCAGTATTTAAATAAGATCAATGCACACATGACTCTTTAACACCGTCCGTATAAAAAACAAAACAAAAGAAGGATCTCTTTTTATGTCTCAGGGAACACATAGGTAATCATAAGAAAAGCTACCCTAGCCGTCAATATAGAAACGTTCCTACAACACAAAATAAAAATTTCTAAGGCAAAGGCGATATATTTGCTTAAGGAACTTTGTTATAGAAATGTCACTACAACGCTTTATAAAATTTTCTACAGAAACTGTGATAAAATTGCTTACATCTAGATCGAACTTCTGCATGAATAACTAGTTGCGATCCACCAATCTGATTTGCAATATTTAAAACATTCGTATTCTTAATTTTAAACCAATGAGATGTATTTATTTTTGTATAATAAGACATTAAATTTAAGATACATTTTAAAAATAATTTTACAAACTCAAGTTTTCCAGAAGAAGTTTTTAAAAATATTGTTCATTAATCAAAAGTGATGTGGTCATATCTGCTATTTACTATTCTGCTGCTATAAAATAGTAATTAATTACAGAGGTCAAAATTCGGTTTATTTTACTTATTCAGATTTTTTTAAAAATCCTTAAAATTAAAAATTATATATATATTACATTGTTGAATAAAGATGTCGAGTGCCTGAACGCGAAGCGTTCATCTACTCAATGGTATGTGAAGGCAGTAGGAAAGAAAAGTCATCATAAATAGATAATAGTAATCGTATGATTTGAGAGAAAAAAAGAAGAAAGTAAGAAAAATGTAAATCATCGGTGATGAAAAAGTAACAAGAAATTTATGATCAGTAAATATGCGTTGAAGTAAAATATCTAAAAAGCGATAAGTGAACAGGAAATTATGGTGATTTGAGAGATTCGATTCAATTTAGAAGTAGAGAAAGGATACTTGCATTTTCCATTCATTTGCGTAAATATAGTTTGTGCCTTGATAAGAGCGTTTTCGTGAGTAGCAATGGTATTGAAGAAATTTCTAGAAAGGTTTGTAATATAGTTGTCAATCGAATCAATTTTAAATTTTGATGAATGTAGAGTTGTGGACAAACGAGGGTGCACCAGTGATGATACGAAGAAGTTTGTTTTGAATAATTTGTACAGATTTCTTGTTAGATTGTGCAGCTAGACCCCAGATTGGGACAGCATAGGTAAGGATAGGCCTAAGAACTTGTTTGTAGAGAAGAAGTTTGTTTGACAAAGTTAATTTAGAAAATTTATTAATGAGTGGTAGAGTGAGATAAAATTTTTCCAACATTTTTCTTTGATTTTTTTAATATGAGCTCGAAACGTAAATTAATTGTCTATAATTAAGCTGAGATATTTAATATTAGTTGCCCATTGAATTCGTTGATCAAAAGGAACAGATTAATATATGGTTGTCTGGCGTGTCCTTTTCGGAAAATGATGGCTTGAGATTTAGAGACATTAATTGCTATGCGCCATTTAGTTAGCCAATCCTCTAGGATATTCAGAAAATTTTGAAGAGTATTGATGACATAAAGAATAGAAGCACTTTGGCCAAGAGCAACAGAATCGTCAGCAAATAGGCAAGTGGAAATGTTAGTGCATTGAGGAATGTCGTAGGTAAAGATATTGTAGATAATAGGACTGAGCATATATATTTTTAATTTGGATACATTAAGGCATTTTCCTTATAATCAGTACGAAGTGCTAATATCCCTTCGTACTATTTTATTATTGTTTTTTTACACTTTTTCGAAATAAACTAAATATTTTTAAAAAAACTTTTTTTTTGATTTCACAATTTTGTTTCTTTCTTTCTTTTTGATTTTACTGTTTCTTATTTATGAGAAAAAACTAATTTGACATTTCTTGAAACAGAATTTCATCACTACGTCAAGAAATTTATCCCCGCCCACTTTTTGGCAGTCGGGAAATGAACATAGTTTTGTTTCTACCGATTGGCTGTTGATTAATATTTCGTTATTTTATTGCCTTCGGGTGTCATAAGTTATGACGATATGATATCAAGACCTTTCTGAAAATTTCGATTTACAAAATGTCGATTCCAAAGTATATCGAGCAGCGAAATCGGGTAAGAAATATCCATTGAAATATGAACAATTATTATGATTTATTTATGCTGTGATTTGAATGTCGTCGGAGAGCATATTGTAAACAAACACCCGGCTATCTTATTCAACATTACTTGAAATACTATTTTTGAATCTTAAATTACTTCCTAAAAATATTTCATTTTTAAATTGGTTTACATGTGTAATAAAATTTATATTTTACAATAATATTTACAAAATATTACGCAGTAATTTCCTTTTGTCATAAAGCTTTTATGGATGCATTTCCTTGAGATGAAAATTTAAAAGTTAAATAGATAATTTTGGATAATTTCTCTAAAATAAAAATAATAATAAACAGAGGAAATACAGTCATTGGCTTTTCAATGGAAAATCGAATCGATAATTTAAATATCTCCATAAAAAATATCTGAAATACTGTGTCTTAAGTACAATATCCAATTTTGAAAATAAATTAAATTTTACATATATTTTTTTAAAAAATCTTGTTTTATTTGATCCCAGCTATATTTCCTTTGCTTTGTTTATTTCTGATAATATTAATATAAAATATTTATTAAATACCAAATTTTCATTAAAAGATTAATAATTTTAAATGTGAAATGAACACTTTATTTACGTCAGCAAAACCAATAAAGCTTATAATCAATTTTATGTATAATAAATAATTTCAATTAGCAGAAATGGTTCCTTAGCATGCTATGCATTAAGTACATTTAGTTCTAAGTAATAGGCTCATATTTTTTTTTTCTATGTCTGTTAATTAAATTCTTATATAAAATTATTTGTTTTTATTGAAACAGGTAATGTTAGGGACCTTACCTGAGGATTTTTTACGTGTGGACTCTCCAGATAGCTCAGTAGATGGACGGCCAAATAGTCCTTCTCAAAATCAAAATCCTCAAGCTGCGCAACAGCAGCAAAATCCAGCACAGTCTAGTTGTGCAACACAAATAACATTATGCATTGTTCAAGTAATCATTAAAATTTTTATTCTCCTTATTTCTTTTTAAAAATATAATTAATTTTATGAATCATAGAAATTCATGTAATATACTATTTATTTGACTTTTTTTTTTTTTTTTTTTTTTCTTTTTTTTTACCCAGATAGGATCTGTTAGTTTCATTAATCTTTTATGAACAGAGATATCACGTCTCAAGATTTTGAGAATGTAGATTTCTAAATTTTACGATTGTAATTTCAAGACTTTTTTTCTTGCCAACAGGATGTTTCATTTTTCTTGTTGTAAAAAAAATTGTAATCCATTTTGAAAAATGCGATAGAATTTATGTATTATTAAATGACAAAATATAATTGAGAAAAACATGGCAGTTTTATAGTAAATTACAGGAATAATTAGCATTATATATTTTCTCGATTCCATCTAAATGTATGCGATTCAAAATGTATTTTTAAGAATCCAAGACTGAGAAATAATTTGACTAATATGTACTATAGTAAAATATTGTAAATCATCTAATGCTATATTTTAAAAATATAAATTTTTTGTTGGATTAAAAATTGTAATATAAAATTTATTTTGGCAAAGTATAAAAAATGCCAAGTATTGAAGCAAATGCTTAGTATACAAATAATGGCATTATATATTTCCATGCTCTAAATGCATTTGTAAATATTTTTTATTAAGAATTGAGTATTATAAAGTACTTTTGGCAAATTAGAGTTTATGAGAAATTGTAGTAACCATTTTTATAGGTATGATTTAGCATTTTCTGCTGTATTTAAAAGTAATAATTATTTTTTATTTATATACATTTGTTAAATAATATTAAAAAGGAAATATTCACCACTTTAATTACGAATGATGGTTTTTGATATTTCTTAAAGGCTCAACTTGTGAAGAATTACAGCCTCACTAAAATGGATCCATATTGTAGAATCAGGATAGGCCATGCTGTATTCGAAACTCATACTGATGTTAGAGGGGGAAAATTCCCCAGTTGGAACAAAACTATTACCTCGTTAGTATTGTTTCTTTTGCATGTATAATTTTTTAAATTTTCTATTATGAGAGTTATTAAGTAAAAATAATGCATCTAACCATTTTATATACAAGTACAATATACATTGAAGTTCTTACAGCATAAATTCCTGTAACATGTTAAAGATTATGATAACTGTTTATATATAATTTGTTTACTTCTGAAACTTCGTTAAGAACGAAAATCCCAGTAATTTCTCTGAATTTAGAAATTATAATTTTGATGTAACATGCGAGTATGGGGCTATAAGTCTGAAAAATCTGTAATGTCTCAGTATTCATCATTTGAAAAAAAATGTAAATTTAAAATATATATGTGTTCTAATATAAAATTATTTTGAAAATAGGTTTAAGAAAAAATATTTCTGAAGGTTTTTGTAAAATAAAAAATAAATAAATAAAGTTAGCATGGCAACTAAAATACCAAACAGTATTTGCTTTACAGAGAAAAATTCTGATATGACATGATATACTACAATGAGAATTCGTACTGTGCTTAATGTATTAAGCTGATTATGATGAATCTTCTGTATATACAGTAACAATATACAAATTGCAATGTATTTAAAGGTACATAATATTAAAATCATATGACAATTATTATTTTTCATTTCCTTCTATTAGCTCACACTCCCTATATATATGTTGTTCAAATTTTTCTTTTTATTCTTCCACTCAAGTTGAAATAAATTTTTTGAACTTGTAATGGATGACACTTGATGTTAATACAGTTTTTTCAAATATTAATTTATTAATTAAATTTAATTAATTCATTTGAGTTTTTTTTAGATTTAAGTTGCATATATCTACCAATAGATGGCACCAGATAAACTGAAAAAAATGAATTGACTTAAAAAAATTTTTATGTATATTACTTGTTTAATTTAAAACTTGCTTCTTTATCATTTTTGAACATTTATGCTTGGATACTATCATATTGCTTACATTCAAGGATGTGCTAAAAATTATGAAAAAAAAAAAAAAGGTTTTACAGAGCTAAATTCAAAAGTTATGTCTTCTCTACCCCCCTTTCCAAAAAAATTTTTTTTTTTGCCTGAAAATAGTGATTTTATATTTATTTGCAAATGAATTTTTTTATGTCTATTTTTATACTGTTTTATATAAATAGAAATAAGAAAAATTTTGTTATGATATTTAATAAATTTTTTTATTCAAGATCTACCTATATAAATTTTAATTGGTTAAATTTTATTACAGATACATTCCACGAGGAATTAAAACCATTCATTTAGAAATATTTGATGAGGTATGTTTTTATTGGAACAGTTTTTTTTTTATATTGTAAGGCTTGTGTTAACAAAAATTGATATCATTTTTTCAATTCTTGGAAAATAAAAAAATAAAATTCTTTTATTTATTTTCCAGTATATGATCTTTTTTAAAGTGAAAAATTTTTTTTTTTTTCCCAAGATTGATTCTCAAATTTACTTTTAAGCAATTCAAATAAGTGTTTTTAAATTTAATTTTGATGTTTTTTGTTAATGTAATAATTTTGGAATTAAACAAATTTTTGACAAATTAAATATGTTAGTATGCTCATATTTAATGTTTTATGTGCTGTGATTATACATATTTCATTTGGGAAAATAGTTTTTTTTTTTTACATTTTATAGTTAACATTTAAAAAAAATTTAATTATCTGTTCACCCACACATATATATATTTCTAAATTAAAGGAATGCTTTTCAAAAAGTATAGCTTTCTAATCAGAACTACAAATAGAAAAAAAAAGCAACAAACTTTTTGTATATTTTAAAATATTTAGTAATATTATAATTGATAAGAAAATGTCATTTATTTAATCCTTTGACTTTCAAACATTTTTTCAATAGGATATATTTTACATGTTACCAAAATAATTTTCTTTATTAAAAAAATAAAAACATATATTTGTGCATATATATTTGCGCAAATAACATATATATATGTATATATAACATATATTTGTGCAAATAACATATATATATATATATAACATATATTTGTGCAAATAACATATATATATATATATAACATATATTTGTGCAAATAACACAAATAGTTGTTGTGAAAATTTGTGTTGGAGTATATATTATAAAAATAAAAATCATACTTTAATAAAGAACATTATCATAAATAATTACTTTTTAATATTCTGATTAGTAATGATTATTTTCAAAATCTGTTAATTTTATTTTAATGATATTTTTAGCGAACATTGGCACCAGATGAGCGTATTGCATTTGCTGACTTTGAATTATCTGATGAAGCTTTGCAGGGAAAGTTTATTGATACTTGGGTTCCATTAAATGGTAAACAAGGTGAAGGCAAAGAAGGATCTATTAATATCACCATCTATATAAGGGTAAGTTCAATTACAAGTGAAATATTTCTAAATTCAAATGTCATGTAGAAGGTTTTGTCTGACTCATGGCAATTTGTGCAGTTACAGTGCAGGAACTCCATACATATCCTCTAGGGGCATTATTGTAGGCATTGCTTTCAGAAATGAGGACACTTAATGGCGATTACAACAATATATGTGAAAGCGTCTTGTATGAATAGTTGGCTGCTGGTGTAAGTTTTCTGGATTTTCTCCCGTAAAACACACAAATGCAACAAGGAAAGTAACTCGCACTTTCCTTCTGAAAGGCACTGTCCTCCCCTCAACATTGAGCTATTTGCAGATAGGGGTACATGATGGCCACTGATGTTCGATGAATTTAAAAATATAGAAAAGATTTGTTATATTTTGTAATATACAAATAATTCTGTATCACACTAATCCTTCAATATATATCATATGTTTGAAAACAAAGAACAAGCATAATATAACTGACTTTGTCTAAATCCTAATGTTAAATTTTTAATTGTGGTAATCTAAAATTTTAAAATTGATACTTAAAACATAAGAGTTGCAATTTAATTCTAACTACAAATAAAAAATTACAATTGCCTGCTCTAATTAATTTCTACTTTTTGTTAATAATAAAAACAAAGTCTTGTTTGTGAGATTTTACTTTAAAAAAATACATAAAATATAAGTGAGTAAATTAAGAATATTTTGTTGTAAAATATGTATATGGCTACAGTATTATTAAAATATATGGTTTGTTAAATGATTTATTAAATATATACTTGAGTATTAATTTTATGCTCAATGGTCTACAAAGCCATCTTTCTATTTTATAATGTGTATTGTTTTGTATGGTAAGGACTATCACTTTATATTGTAGAATCATTCTTCATTTGATTATTCTGAATCATTTAATGCATTTATACAGAAAGTTTTGTTAATCTATTGAACTTGGTGATGCAAGGGTTTTTAAATTATTCTGTAAATATTCCTTTTCCATTCAATGAAAAAAAAATCAATAAGGGTGGAAGATGAAGATGTTAAAGAGTATGTTACAAAAAAAAAAAAGAACCTGCAACTAATTGCAGTAACTGAAATATTTCATGATAAATTATTTGCTTTGATTTTAAATACAATATATGAAAATGGTGGGAAAATGTGATACTTTGATAAAGAGTAGCTCCCAATGAAAATTGAGATTCTGATTTTTTTATTATTTATAAGCTTTTTCATTTAAATTTTTAAAAAAGTACTAATGTTTTCTTATGCTGATTTTAGGTTGTGTCCTTTATTGATGTCTAAATATTAAAATTTTTTTTTTTTTTGCAATATTTATTTGAATATGAGAAATGTTATTACAATTAACCTCTATGTAATCAATCATTCGATAGTTCTGCTCTTTGTATAGTCAAGCGCTAATCAAGCTTTTCGCTTTTGTATTTTTCTTATGGATTTGTGAAATTGCCCATCCCACTGGGGACTTTGACCATCAGTTGGCGACACTGCTGCTCGCATTCCTTAGATATTTATATTGTCTGCATTGTTTCAGAAGGTGTATAAATAGATTAAATATGCACATGTTTTAATCGTTTTTATTTTTGTTTTATATTTGATATCCTATTTAAAACTTTATGGACTCTCAATAATCGGGCATGGCCATTCTCCTGAACATGATGCATTAAAGAGAGGAAATATGTGTTTCGTATTGTATATTCATAAGACTGACAAATTCAAGGGGAAAAAATTCTGTATGTTGAAAATTTAAAAAGTTAATGAGTATCAAAAAAGAGAATCAAAAGTGTTGAACATGCAGTACCAATCTTCTGCAGTTGAATTTTAGAAATTGATGATTAAATCATTATCAGTTAATCAGTTTAAATATGTAACAAAATATAGCATCACTAATTTTTTACAGATCTCTATATGATTATACTTGGTTATTTATATTTCTTTATATTTATATGCAGAATGTACCTTATTGGTCATCCATTATGCCTAACCCTGCACCTATGATGGTTGTTCCACAGCCTGGTTTAGGATTGTGGCCATATTATGTTAGTGGTAAGTAAATTATTTTGTTTTATTAGCATTATTAGTATTTGACTATTTTCATGACATGTCTAGAAATTTGAGGAATTATTAAATTTTTCTTTTTAGTTCAATGAAATTTTGTATACAATTGATACAAAGTATACAATTAATATTCTCTATAATGCATGTATTGTTTTTAAGAAAAATAAAATTATAAAAGAGAAAATTTATAATTAAACAATAATATTTTTTTATTAAATGTTTTTATTAATTAATTATATAATTGTTTTTTTTTTTATTTAAAATAAGTTTAAAATCTCTACAGAAATGTTATTTAATTTTGAAGGTTTTGAATTGTGACTAATTTTATATTCCTAAATTTCTATAAAGAAATGCATTTTTAATTAAAATTTTAATGAGGATAAATTTTTTACAATAAAAAGTTTGTTAGATTGTGATATTTTCAGTTTATTAAATCATCATAATATTTTGTATGAAAACTATTAAGTGAATATATTAAATAGTAAAAATGATGATAGAAAATTAAATAGTGGTTATTAAAATGATCTTTTAGTAATAAAGGTAAAAATAAAATAATATAATCATAAAATTCCAAATAGACAAATTTCATCATAATTTTTTTGCCATTGCACCATAAAAACTCGCCAACTAATTATCCTAATTTTATAACAAACATGTTTATTGTAAAAATTTTATTGGTTTTCAATATTGAAAGCCAATAAATATTTTGATAATACATAGAATATTTTTTTTTATAAAATTGATTTATTTGTAAATAAATTATATTATAATGAAGAAAGACCCTAAGTACACAAATTTAAGAAATTTTTTTTTTTCCAGATATTTTAAACTATATCTTCTTTTTTTTTATATTATACTATTACTGACAGTTTTATTCATATTTCGTTATTTTGCATATAGCTATCAAAAAGCATATTTTGCATATAACTGTCACTACTAATTATTCATATTTCATTATTTTGCATATATTATCTATTCAGTGGTTATATTGTATCAAAATAAAATAATAATTACACATTACCGACAAGAAAAATGTGTAAAATGATTTAAAAAATTAAGAAAGATTAAAATGCATTTGCAATAATTATTCATCTGAATCAAAATTTAATGAACAAAAATGGACATTGTGAACAAAATTATTAACATACAAAAATAATATCCTTTTATATGATTGTCCTTTTGACAAATGATCTCATGAGATTTTATTAACTATTTCTATTTTGGCTTACAATAATATTTCTCAAACTGTGAGATATAACCCTTAAGGGGTAATATGAGCTTAATGCTTTCTTGATAAATATTAATGCGTCAATATAAATTTTAAAAAATTTCAGGGCGATAAATGTATTGGGAAATCGATATATCTGTAACAGCTAATTCGGAGAAAATGGTAGACGTTTTTGCGTTTTTTTTTTATTATTATTTATGGAGTTTAGCATTTATTATATAAGAATGTAATAAAATGAAAAGTTATAGAAATTTTGGAAATAAACAAAAATATGAGCATTCTATTAGAATATAAAATTATGCATTTTTTTTGTCTGCATGTTGATGAATTTTAAATCAAAAGCATTGATTTTTATCTGAAAAGATGATTTTACTGTATTGTCAGCAATGAAATTAAAATATCCAAAATAATAAATAAATAAATGTTTCTAAAATAAGTTTTTAGTTCTATAAAGGGCCATGTTTTCATTCAGTATCTCGTACATCTAAGAATTTTGATATTTATGTTTTTATATGCGAGTAAATTTTCTTAAATTAAAAAAAAAAAATCAAAATTAAATCTTGATTAATTACAAATGTTTTTAAAATTTTTTTTATATAAAAATAAAATCGGTTATTTTCTAATAAAAAAAAAGTTTAAGAATTAAATTGTTTTGATTAAGTAGAATTTTTTTGAATTACCACTACTACTTAGTAAAGAAAACAAGCAGAGGAATACTTTATTTATCAAGGGGGTAATATATTTTTGAGGGGGAAAGGAGGCGATTCTGGGAATAGCTTAGAAACAGCAGACTATATCTGTTATTTGTAATAAAATACTTTTCTTGTATATGCATTTCTTAATGAATCATAATACATGAACTCTATTTAGGTCGACCCATTCAAGTTGGGTATCCTGTGGGCCAACAACCTTTGCAGAATCCTAACTATTTCCCTACCCACCAACCACAACCTTATCAACCATCGGAGGATGATATAAAGCAGGTAAAAAAAAAAAATTGTGGAGATTTAAAAATGTATTGCAGTGCTTTATTTTTTGCAATAATTTAGTAACTTACAATGAGAAAATATTTTATGTAAGTTGTTAAAATTATATAGGCTAATCCTTTGTGTCATTCATTTAAAAATGTAGAAAAAATCTCAATATAAATTGTTTTATCATACATTCATAAAATTTTTAACAATGGTAATTTGGGATTTATAAAATGTTTTTGAAAGTTGAAGATGTAGTTTTATTATTGAGATTATAAATGAATTGCTTTTTGCCTACTCTACACTATTTATACTAATAACATTTTTGAAGTTGTTTGTGTAAAAATCAATTTCTAACAGTTTTATAAAATAATTTTTTTTTTTTTTTTTTTTAATTCTAAGAATTAGTATTAAAATTAAATATTGAAGGACAATTCAACTGCATCCTTCAATAATACAACCCACTAGTAAAGACTTTACTTGAGCAGCAAACCAAGTAAATGTTGAGAGACTTTTTTTCAGCATTGAGGCATATAAAAGCTAGCTTGGATCAACAATAAATATAAGATGATCTATTAATAAAAAAAAAGATGTAATGCTTCACAAATATAGCTTCTTTGTGATTAAAATGCACAATTTGTTTGTGTTCCCCCCTCCCCTTGTTTTCAACTATTCTATCATACTTCTTACATATTAATCAAGTGCTGCTTCTTATATAGGACATATATATATATATATATATTGCAAGCAAATTTAAAGTACATGGGTATCTTAAGCTATGTAAATACTGCTCCTTTAAAATTTAAAAAATACTTTTCTAATGCAAAATCTTTTGTACAGATATATGAGTTTAATGAAAGTCATTAAATTTATTTCTCAAATTTTTAAAAACCAATAATAGAGATTGTAATTCATAAAATTACTGTAAAGAGTCTGGAGTTAGTAAAAAAAATCTTGCTGGGAATTGAAAATTTTTGGCTTCCTCCTATCTGTAGCAAGAACTACTGCTTCGTAGAAATTTGTCAAGAATCATGCTTTATCGCCTCATCTTCCATTTGAGTGGCTTTTACAGGCAACTTCATCTACTTAAAGCTCAAATAGTTTTAGTGTTTTGACTGATCAGTATATTTATGCATTTTAAACTTGTTTACATTAAAGTTTTGTTGCTCTTTACAGCTACAAGAGATGTTTCCATCTTATGATAAAGAGGTGATCATGGGAGTAATGGAAAACTACCGTGGAAACAAAGAACAAGCCATAACCTCTCTGTTATCGTTGTCTGACAAGTGATCTCCTTTGTTGTGAATTTTTTTTTGTTTAGTGCGTATTGCTTTTGTTATTTTGTTATACATAATCTAGGAAATAATTGTACATTTTTTTCAAAAGTTTTTATTTCATATAAAAGGATTGCTGACTTTTTTAATTTCTGAAAGTCACACAAACCAGCCAATTCATGAGCTTCCAAAGTAAATTTTGTAAATGTGCATTTGTGTACTATTGCTTGTTTTTGTTTAAAGGTTTATCTGGCTGAAAACAATTATGTTGATTATAGTTATATTTTTTATGGGGTATATAAAAATATTAGAAAAAAATTAAATCAGATTGGCTGAATTAAATATATTAAATCCTTGTCCAGTGACTTTAAAAAAAAATTTTAATTGATATTCCTCCCCTACAACTTGACCAAGTTATATATACTGAACAGTTAATGAATTATGGTTAAAATATTTTTTTTGTGCATATTTAATCTGTTATGAAAGTTATTTTAATTTTAATTATTTATTTTAAAAATGACAACTACAAAAATTCCTTGTAGTCTGCAAAGTAAATCTGTAATTTAAAACCTGTGATTTAATGTCATTCCATCACTTGATGATGCATGTTAAAAAAAATTTGAAGCAAATTTTTAATGATTTAAAGTTGTATGTACAGAATAAAAATAATTTATTTCCAATACTATCTTATTGTTATTGATGTTTTGAAATTAAATACATTGTAAATATCTAATAAAAATAACTTACTTCCAGTAGTTTTATTATTGATTTGTAATATAAATCTTACATGCACATTTCTCAATATCTCTTATAACTCCCTTTGTGATGAGTGAAAAATTATTCTGTTTGAAGAAATGGCAAAAATGTTTTTTTTTTTTTTTTTAATTTTTAATTTTTTTTTTTTTTTTTTTAACAATAATGAATTTGAGAGTCTTATAAATAAAGCTTTGTCGAGAGAAGCAGACATACAATGTTTGCGGACACATCTTCTGTATTTTTCTAAAATTTCATTTTAAATGATTTTAAAAATTTTATAGCTAAGATATAATTTTCTTTAAAAATTTTATGAAATAATATGCTTTTATTTAAAATTTTGTAATTGATATTCTTGCAAATGACAAAAAAAAAAAAAAAAAAAAAAAATCTTTTAAGTTTGGGTAAATTATAAATTTTGAAAGAAATGGAATTTTTTTAGTCTACAAAGTCTAATAACTAATTTTCTTCTGTTATGTTTCATCACCTACTTTCCTGATATCAACGTGAAAGAATACCAATCACAAAAGGCATTTGACAAATTGCAGTGGAACCCCTACAAAGATTTAATTATACAACCAATTAACATACTTATAAGCCAATATAAAGAGTAATATATTCTTTCATAGGTAAACTCACATTAAATGTGAAAGAAATGATGAAACATAACTTGTTTAATTATTAAAACAAAAATTACATTTTTTTAAAATGACCTTTGTTAAAAGATTTTTTTTTTTTTTTTTTTTTTTTTGTCATTTGCAAGAATATCAATTAACACATAAAATTTTAAATAAAAGCATATTATTTCATAAAATTTTAAAGAAAATTATATCTTAGCTTATAAAATTTTAAAAATCATTTAAATGAAATTTTAGAAAATACAGAAGATGTGTCCGCAAACATTGTATGTCTGCTTCCTCTCGACAAAGCTTTATTTTATAAGACTCTTAAATTCATTATTGTTAAAAATAAAAAAATAATTAAAATTAAAAAACATTTTGCCATTTCTTCAAACAGAATAATTTTTCACTCATCTGAGGGTTATAAGATATTGAGAAATGTGCATGTAAGGTTTATATTACAAATCAATAATAAACTACTGGAGTGTTATTTTTATTAGATATTTACAATGTATTTAATTTCAAAACATCAATAACAATAAGATAGTATTGGAAATAAATTATTTTTTATTCTGTACATACAACTTTAAATCATTAAAAATTTGCTTCAAATTTTTTTAACATGCATCATCAAGTGATGGAATGACATTAAATCACAGGTTTTAAATTACAGATTTACTTTGCAGACTACAAGGAATTTTTGTAGTTGTCATTTTTAAAATAAATAATTAAAATTAAAATAACTTTCATAACAGATTAAATATGCACAAAAATAATATTTTAACTATAATTCATTAACTGTTCAGTATATATAACTTGGTCAAGTTGTAGGGGAAGAATATCAATTAAAATGTTTTTTTAAAGTCACTGGACAAGGATTTAATATATTTAATTCAGCCAATCTGATTTAATTTTTTTCTAATATTTTTATATACCCCATAAAAATATAGCTATAATCAACATAATTGTTTTCAGCCAGATAAACCTTTTAAACAAAAACAAGCAATAGTACACAAATGCACATTTACAAAATTTACTTTGGAGCTCATGAATTGGTTGGTTTGTGTGGACTTTCAGAAGTTAAAAAGTCATAATCCTTTTATATGAAATAAAATCTTGAAAAATGTACAATATTTCCTAGATTATGTATAACAAATGTAACAAAAGCAATACGCACTAAACAAAAAATTCACAACAAAGGAGATCACTTGTCAGACAACGATAACAGAGAGGTTATGGCTTGTCTTTGATTCCACGGTAGCTTCCACTTGATCCTACGATCCATCTCTTATTTCGTAAGATGGAGTCGACTCTGTAAGC